>PVHX01007940.1:0-87097 GCA_004024805.1 Geosciurus inauris
CCCCCTCAATCAGCGGGGAGGAGGGGATCCCCGGGAGCCCCCGACACGACGGCTGAGAATGGTAAAGTCGTCCGGCACGCAATTACCACGCCTGAGCCGGAGAGTTCTGTCTCAAGCAGGAACTGATTTATTGAGGAGAGATACAAGCTTATATAGAGGAGGGGGTAGGTGTCTTGTTTCTGAGCAAAGAATGCGGAAGTGGGATGTGCAGGGGCACTTAGATAGAAAAGTATCCATTGTCCATGTCTTGTCCACGAGCACGGAAGCAGAGGTCAGCCAATAAGGGCGGGGTGATGGCTCTCCCAGGGCAGCGTGGCCAGGCCTGAGCTGGTAGCTCGGCATCATCCCCCACAGTTGACTAAACTGTAGATTTCTTAGAAGATATGAATGGTTTTCCAAAAAATAGTTTCAGATGAACCGTCATATGTAATAAATTCATATCATAGTTCACATATATAATCAAAAATAACAAGTTTTTTATGACCCTGAACATATTCTCATTGTAGATAACTCATTACAAATGAAACTTTTCATTACAAAATTATAGATTATTTACATAAAATAGTTTATCTTGGAATAATGTAGGAAATATGCTTACTTTTTTCTCTCTACCACAAAAATTATTTGATGAGCAGTTAGATTCCTTTAAAACTGTAATGAACAGAAGAAACTGAAAGCATGATTCAGCTGTTCAGCTTCCTGTGGCTATGTAGATCATCTCACATGCTGCATTTTCAGCTCCAGATATATGGATGCAGAGCCCAGCATCTCCTCTAGTGGAGATGCCATTTGGTCTATATCCGCTTAACGTCACTAGGTACTCCAACTCTCCAAACTCCAAGATTCTCTTCCTTTAGTGGGAAGGCTGCAAAACATGAACATTCACAGGAATGGGTGAGAAAGCCTTAAAGATGCTTCAGAATGTCAGTGAGAAGATTGCGAGTTATGGACTTCCCTCAAGGGAGAAATATAAAATGGACCCATGCTCTCATAGCAAGTTCCTGGGCAGCCTTTGGATCTGTTGCCATTAGCATGTAGAATTAGGCTGATGAGGAGCGTAGAAGGATTTCAAGAAATTTCAAGAGATTTGGGGATTTCAAGAGATGAAAAGATACTATCAATTGTTAGTCTTCAACACATTAAATAGGATTTAATAATTTTTCCAAAAATAAGTTTTAAAATGCATTTTTAAATTGAGAAAATATTGTAAAAACTAGTGCTACCAAATAAAAAGAATTTCATACGTACGTATATTATATAGCCCACCCCCCCAAAAAAGATTGAGAATTCTATAAAAGTAATCAGAGAAAAAAAAGACAAATTTTATACCAAGGAATGACAATTGGAACAAGCACAGTTTTCCAAACAATGTAAACCAGAGAGTAATGAGATTATAGAATATTGAAGTAGGTATCTATTAATCTGGAATATTAAAAAATGCTAATATCTCATTCAAGAGAAATAAAAACTGAAACAGTAGCATCATCCTACAAAATGAACTTCTAAATGTTGTGCTATAAGAAGACTATATATTGTTGGATACAGTAATATTTAAAAATTAAATAAAATGAAGAGGCACAAATAAATTGGAAGTTTGTTCCTAATAAATACACAGAGAGGAAAACTTTTAATCTGTCCCAAAATCTGCCAAAGAGAGAAAGCTGGACTGTTCAACAATTCATTTTATATTAATTATAACCTTAAAATAATACAAGCCCCAAAACAGTCGGAGAAATTAAATTAGGATAGGATAGGCTAATACAGATAGGCTTAAAGAAAATCATAGGCACTCAAAATGATAAATATGATTATCTTCCCCTCACATACCAAAGCAAGACTAAGCTTAGTCATGAACTTACATGAAATTTTCCTGAGTTTCTTCCCCCAGGAATTATTAATAACCTTGATTAAGATTCTTAGTTAGGCCAGGGGATCCTGCAGGGCTCTTGAAAGGCGAGAAACATAAACTTATGAGAAAAACAATATTCTGTTGGGTATTTTCTAATTGTTAGGCATATGCTAAGTCTTTTACATACATTATCTCATTCAGTCCTCAGAGTAACCCTATGAGATAAATCCAGTATAATTATTTACTATTACAGATAAGGAAACTCAGTCTCTGAGATTTTAAATTACTTGCCACATGTCACACAAAGCAGAGAGAGAATTTCAACACAGATAGTTTGACTCAGGAGACTGCATTTACAATACAGAGGTGAACATCCTGGTTCTACCACTTTCTTGCTGTGTAATCTTGGATGAATAATTTAACCTTCCTGAGCTTCCATTTCCTTCTCTGTAAAAGGAATTAAGTATACTAACAAAAGGGATTTTCATGATTATTAAGTGTAGGTAGTTTGAGGATTATATGCAATAAAAGAGGAGGATTAAATCCATATAAAATGTGTGACCCAGAGTCTAGCGTATAGCAGAAAAATATTAAATGTTGTTTATTAATGCATTATTAATGTGTAAGTTTTTTATTAGTCTATCCTTAACACTGTAAACGTGAATTGTTTTTTTTAAATCAAATATTTTGACCAGAGTATTTACCTACAGTGAATAATGAGATTATTTATGAACATGAATCTCCTAGATTTCTTGAAGGGCTACCCCCTAAGTCTAAACTGCCTACCACTCAGCAAGTACTGGGTAATTTGTGATCATATTAACCCAGCATAGATTATTTTAGCTGTCCTTTTTCAAAGTTTTCTATTTTAAGTAGTTTCTTCCATATGTATAAAATTGCAATTGTTGTCTTTTACAAGATGGCCTTAGAGAAAAGGGGCACTTTTAAAGATATGGGCTGTGAAATTGCCATTATACTGGGCTTGACCCTAGGATTATTATTCTTTCAATTAGATAAATTTCACACATGGCTACAGTGACATGATGTGTAAATGTGTGTGTGTGTGTGTGTGTGTGTGTTTCTACTCAAACAATCTAAAGTGTAGAAAAAGTTATCCAATGAAGAAAAGAGCAACTCTAAGACAACAGCATGACTAAATGCTAGGCTTCATTTTTTTAAATCATGTACTTGATTAGCTTAATAGAGAATAAGTTTAAGGTTATAAAACATATTAGGGAAAAAATACCCTCTACTTTTTAAAGTCCAGTTTATGTGAATTGTCTTCATGTGTAGAAATGTGTGATTATATTAGAAATCCAGAAACAACAAAGTTTTGTTTAAGTAATTATAAACAACATCAGCAGTTTATGACTATTTTTTAAAAATGGAGATGCATTTCATTTTATATTCTTAATAATTCTGACAAAATTTTCCAAATTATATCTAACACAGCTGTTTTACTAGACTTCATACCCTTGATCACCTTTAAAATGAAAATAGGTCTTAAAGAATAAAATTTAAATCATGGCAATCTGCAGAATTAGAGCTTTGAAATATAAATCAACATCAACAGGATCTTGCCTCATCTCATTCATGTTTTGCTTGCTATTCATTATCCATACTCTGTGCTGTGGTAATTATTTATGCTGTGAGTTATTGTCATATTGTTAAATACAGCTTTGAAAATGACAAGACCAATCATTTTTATTTATCATCCACCAATCATTCTGCCTAAATCACAAAAGTAAATTATATTTTTGTTAAGTATTTATTGAAAATATTGCATGTTATCACTCAACTTTTGGGGGCAGGGGAGCCAACTGGGAAGCCAAACAAAGTAAATTGAACAGCTAGAATTCCCTTTTTTCAAATATCATTTAAAATGTGCATGAAATAGCCCAAAACTGATAGCTGATGCCACTGTGATATGAAATAAAAAAGAAATTTTTGATCATCATTCCTATACCTTCCTCTCTCTCATATTTACCCATCTCAATTTCTCTTTTTATTCCACATCTAAGCTCTTACTTCAAATTTATCCTTCTCTGGCCACTTCCCCCTTGTCCATTGCTAACCACTCTGGTGAAAATCATTGTTGTCTCTACTTGATTTCTTGGAGTAAGCCAGTTTACTCTTCCCCAACTCCTGCTTTTGCTACATTTCCATCCATTCTCAACCTGGTTGATACTGAGAAATGTCAAAACAAACATTTTGCTAAAAAATATGACAATGGCTTCCTATTTCTAGAATGAATCTAAAGTCAGTCTTAAAGTCCACGGGGACTTATAAGATGGAGTTCTCCTTTTCCCACCTCTCTCTGGCCTCACTTCACACAATTCTCCCTTTACTAGCTCTCCTCCAGCTGTATTGGCCTCCTCTCAAACCTGCATTCACTTGCAGGGAGTGGTGGCACACACCTATAATCTCAGTGGCTCTGGAGGCTGAGTAATAGGTGTGGGAACTGAAAGTAATGTAGCCTGAGAAAAAGGAAAGAGAACAGCCATGCACTAACAGTTTCATCCCCCACAACAAATGTCTTCCTGGTGCTAATCGCAGGCAGGAAGGAGTGTCTCATCACATTGGGGTGATAACCTTTGGCAGGCACTGACCTGCAAAAACATAAGACCCCAGACCCAAGAACTCAACTTCCTGAACACTAAAACTGACCATTTCATTGATTGATGGAACAAACCCCAAATTCCTAAGTGTCCAAGAAAACTGATATGCTCACCAGACCACCTCCCGGGATAACCTATATAAACCCATCCCCTTTTTTTCTTCGGTGGCTCATTTTTCCACCAGGAAAGTGAGTCCATTCTGGTAGGTGTAGTCTTGTTCCTGAATAAAGCCTGAAATAATTTGTGAAGTTCGCATTCGGCCCCATCTTTCTGTGCTAACACTGAGGACAGTTCAAAGCAAGCTTCAGCAATTTACCGAGGTCCTAAGGAACTTAGTGAGACCCTGTCTCAAAATAAAAAATAAAAAGGGTTGGGGATTTTGCTCAGTGGCTAAGTGGCCTGGGTTCAATCCCTGGTACCAAGTGGGGGGAAATGTACTCACTTTTGCTTCAGTATTTCTCTACCCCCAGGCTCTTTACTTTCCTTCCCCTCAAATGACTCCTTCGTTTGAAGTCTTCCTCACTACATTCTCAAATCCTGGCCCCATCTCTCTCTCTCTCTCTCTCTCTCTCTCTCTCTCTCTCTCACACACACACACACACACACACACACATACACATGCACGCACACTTTCTCTCTGACTTCATCTAGGCTTTTCATGCTTAATTTCCCTTACAGCATTTATCTTCATCTAACATACTCTAATTGTACTTATTTATTTTTCATTAAGGTCCATTCCTCCTATTAATTAAAAATAAACCACTTTTTTTTTATCAGCAGGGACTCCTGTCTGTTTTATTCACCAATGAATTCCCAGCACTTACACTAGTTCCTGATGCATTACAGATTGAATGGATGAATGAATATGAATGTGTGGCTCAAAATTTGAGACCCTCCCCCAACAACTCTAATCAGTGTGACCTGTGTCACTTTTTCTTTATGGAGCTTACAAAGTTAACTTTTTCTGGAACCCTTATCTCCTGCTTAGGTCCTGTCTTAGTTTTTCTCCATTCAAAAGCAATCACTCCATTTTCTCTACACTCACAGTAAGTATTTTCTCACCTAAATAAAAACTTCAATCTTTTAACTTCTAAATAGTTTCCAACTTTTAAATTTCTTTTAGTTTTCTACTGCCCCTTATCCAGACTGATTAAATTCTTACTTTCACTAACTTTTGGTCAAAACCCTATCCTTTCTGCTTCTGCTTTTTAAAATGTATTCATCTAGCAAAACAGAAATCGAAATGAATTAAATGTACAATCGATTCCTTCCAGGCTTGAATCTGGGTGTTACTGGAGAATACACTGTTTTAGTAGCAGTCCTACAGAATGACCCAGGTCAATTCTAATCAACTTTCCTAGATATTTCTATTTGCATGTCTTAAAACACAAACAGGTAAACGATAGCATAGCAAATACTTAGGGACAACATGATATTTCTTGTGAAGGATATTGATGGATTCAATATTAATTAAAAGTGACAATTAAACAGTGTAAATCCACCTTAAAGATATCTATCATAATCAAATTCTGAAGTGTCCCCTGTGCTGCTTCATTCATATTTCTGTAACACCTTAACAAGATATGCAACTAAAATTTAGTGATTAAACTTCTTCAACTATTCCAACAAAGCAACAAAAAATTCTCAAATTAATACATTTATGATGTGTTCTATGACACAATATTAATCCACATAATCAAAACTAGTTATGCAATCAGAATATTCTGAAAACACGTTTCTTAAATTCCTAGGAAATAACATTTTAAATATTTGCACAGCTGACGCTTTTTCCTTCCCTTTTAAGATCTTCTATGTTTAATAACTCACCAGTCTTCCTCAGTTCCAGATCTTAGAGACTTAACCCTGAACAGAGGCAATCTCATAAAAATTAAAGGCCAAGAGCTCACTGCACTCCAATTGTGTGTCATTTCCCTGAGGCTCCTGTGGGTTTATTTCTCAAACCCACTGCCCATTTTGTTTTTATTGTCACCTCATATAGGATAAGGAAAACACATCTAATCAATAAAATGCATCTCCACTTTAGCAAATGGAATTAAATAATATTAGACCCAAAATTAGAGTTGCGTGAAATTTTAGTATATAACTACATTTGATTAGTTGAATTAACACCTTAATCTATTTGGGCTAATTAGATCAAATCTATAGTATAAATAGGCAGTGAGACCTAGCTAGCCTCCCATTACATGTCAATTTTTTTATTGTTTTGATAACTTCCTGAATTAAATGTAGAATATTTATTCTATTTGGGCTGCTATAGCATATTGCCAAAGACCTGGTGGCTTATAAACAATGGAAATGTGTTTCTCACAGTTTAGGAGGCCGAAAATCCAAGAACAAAGTGCTGGCAGATGCTGTCGGTTGAGTACAGGTTTTGTGGTTCACAGTCGTCTTTTTGCCTTCACTTCACATAACAGAGAAGGTGAAGCATGTCTCTCAGGTCCTCTCAGGGGAGAAATTCCATTCATAAGGACTCTGTATTCTTGACTTAATCACCCCTCGAAGGCCCATTACATACCATCACATTGGGAGTTAGAATTTCACTATATGACTTTGGGGGACATAAACTTTCAACCATTGCATTCTGCCCTGACTCCTCAAAATTCATATCCTTCTGTTGTGCAAAATACTCTTATTCTATCTCAATATTCATGAAAGTCTTAACTCATTATAACATTAATTCATAGGTCTAAAATCAAAAGTCCTATCTAAATATCATCTAATTCAGATATTGGTGATACTCAAATATGATGCATCATGAGGCAAATTTTTTCTCAGCTGTAAGCCTGTTAAGTGAAATAAGTTCTGTGCTTATGGTAAGACAAGCACGAGACAGAAATTCTCATTCCGGAGGGAGACATGGGAAAGAAGAAAAGGGTTACAGGTCTGGAGCCAGTTTGAAACTTTAAATCCAGAGAATAGTCTTTGGCTAGAAGCTCTGGCCTCTGGGTTTGCTGGGGCTGTGGTTCCACCTTCATAGATTTTCTGGGTAGGGATGGGACTCTCAAGGCTCAAGGCGGTTCTACTCTCTTAGCTCTAGGTGGCCCCACCTGCATGGCCCACTCTGTGACTCTCACATTGCCCTATTGGAGGTTCTGTGGTGGCACCGCCCTGTGGAGATTCTTGGCCTTGGTTGTGCACCCATAGCTCCTAGAGTCTTAATGCTTAGAAATTTAAGTGGTGGTAGCCATAGTCTATGTATCCTGCAAACCCCCACCATGTGGAGGCTGTCAAATGCCTATGTCTGCTGAAGGGGCAACCACTGCAGCTTATGTCACCTGGGCTCATCACAGCTATACTTGGGTTGCCAAGGAATGTATTGCAGGAATAAAGAAGGGAAACAAGATCTGAGGCAGATTAAGGCAGTACATTCCTGGCTTCCTAGGCTCAGCAGGCAGTTTGCCTGGAAACCTCTCTGATGATCTCTGCATTAACTCAGGGTAGTGGAAACTCACTCTTCCATTGTCTTGGACACCAGCTCCTAGAATCGCTTTTAGAAAGCTAATATCCTTATCATGAGTTTTGAGTTTTGTTGGCCATATCCTCTGTGTTCTCTTCCAAATAGGCTCTCTAATGATTTTCAATGTGGATAGGCTGAAAGTGTCTCAAATCTTTTAAGCTTGCTTTCCTTTTGATTAGCAATTCCATCTTCAAGTCATTATCCTCTCTTCTATTTTGCTAAAAACAATCAAAAGAAATGTAGCCACACTTCGAAAACATTGCTCACAAATTTCTTCTGCAAATATTCACTCACAACTTCTACCTTCCAGAAAATTCTAGACCAAAAAATATTTCAGCCAAATTCTTAACCACATTGTAACAATTGGTCTCTCTTGCACTTTCCTGTTCCTCATTTCCCCCTGTGGCCTTAGAAGAATGGCCTTCATGTGCATACTATGTCATCATTCTGTTCAAGGTTACTTAGATAGAAGAAGATTGGGAGTTTTTTTGTTTGTTTGTTTGTTTAACAGATCTCTTCTTATCTTTATGGGCTCCCACCAGAACTACCCTTAATGGTCCATTCCTGGCAATGTTGGTCTTTCCTATTATGCACCTCAAAACTCTTCAAAGCTCTACCCATCATTCAGTTCTCAAGTCACATCTACATTCTGGGTATTCATTACTGCAGCACCTCCACTTCTTGGTAACCATTTTCTGTTTCACTTCATTCAAGTTGATAGAGCAAATCAGCATAAGCTCAGTGGCTTATAAAGAATAGCTTTACTTTTTTATAAATAGCTGCTCACAGTACTGAAGGCTGGGAAGTCCAAAGATAATACTGCAGTCAATTTAGTGCCTGATAAGGGCCTCCTTCTATTCATAGATGGCCATCTTTTTGTTGTTTGTAACCTCATATAACAGAAGGACTAAGGGATTTCTCAGAGGTCTCTTTTATAAGGGCACTAATCTCATTAGTGAAGACTCCAATTTCATGAACCAAATAGCTTTTAATGCCTCACCTTCTAATAACATAATCTTATATATTAGGACTTCAGTATAAAATTTGGAGGAATATAAACATTAAATCTATAAGTACATTTTTACTGATATTTGTGTACTTTTAAAAAGTGAAATAGAATTCCTCTAAATACAATTTGTAATGTTTGAGTTCTTATATCCTCTCATATTTATATTAAATACAATTTATTTATATTAAATAGAATTCTTATCAATTTTTATAAATAATATATCTGTCAGAAGCTCAAATCAGTCTTAAAATACAGTAATTTTCACAATCCTTTGCCTGTTATATATGTTTCTTTGAGTGTCTTGCATGTTATCATATGATGCATAATATAACAAATCCCTGTTCTATGTATTTGAGGAGTAAAGAATAATAAATCTCTTTCAGAGTGTCTCATTCTAAGCATAAGAACTGATTATAGACAGATACAATAGACAAAATATCAATTCTGGTACAATCTTGTGATGGTGATTTAGCTCACCTGACAGCCAAGTCATATAAATCACTATATAAAGCGTGGACTTCAGGCTCCTCATCACACCACCATAGGAGGGAATATTCTTCCAAACCACAGGAATGCTGAGAGCACACTTATTTTGTTCTACCTCCACATCAGTAAGGCCCAGAGCTCTCTCCAGGAGATGGTATGACACTTCTCCTCCCATGAACTAGCAAAACTAGGCTGGAGCCACCTACTATATCACTATATTATACCACTGTCAAACCCCACTTGCTGACTCTACCAGGTGCAGGTTGAGTGCTTCCTCAGTTTCTTGGCTTAAAAAGTCTTCCTTCCCTCTACCAGAGCTTGCTGGGCCCCTGTGCACTAAGTCAAGATGAAATATGTAATAGGAGACCTGGAAATGTTCTGTTTCTCATGCTTTCATGAGATTGTCTTAGTGAATATTATGCCAACAGGTCTAATGTGTATTGTCAAATAACTTCTAGTTTTATTTATTAAGTGGTCCAACCAGAAGGAGCCATTTCTAGGTTTAGCAGAGAATTTTATGCATCATTTAGATAACTTGGTCTTTAAAATGAATGAGGTGACTGGATAGGATTTCTGGATGTGCCCCTGAGGAAGGGAGTTAATGCATTCTCTGTGTGAGAATAAGAGTATCTACATAGTATTGAGGTATAGGAGAATGATTCTATCTAGTCCACCAAATTTGACTGTCATCTTTATATTGAACAGTGCATAACAGTAACTAGGAGGTAGCTGTTCACCCAGAAGTCACATGCCTCATATCCCCTTATCGTTACATGTGGTCATGTGAACAATTCTTTTCAAACAAACGAGAGCAAAATTAATGTATGCTTCTCCCAAGTGAAGGGTTTAAGATGCAGGAGTGCCTGTCCATGCTTCCTTTTTAACTTTACCACTGGAAAACATTCAATAACAAAAGCCCTAGGAAATGATAGATTTATACAATGAAGAATCCTAGGTCAATGAAAGATCACATGAAAAAGAGGCAGCCCCTGAACAGGAATAATCTCACAGAACTGTTACGTGCACATGAAGCAAATTTCCATAGTGTTGTGCCTTTCCATATTTGAATCTATTTCTTGCTACAGCCCAGATAACAGGCTGTTTAAGTTCAAGTTAACAGACAGAAATTCTTCTTGTTTTCTTAAATAGACATATTTTATACATTTACTAGTGCTTAATGGAAGAACAGATGACCCAGATTCATCAATATTAAAAGAACAATCTTAAATTGGATAAAGTAAGGAAACACATGGCATATCCCAATTATACAGACCATGGAAAAAAATAAGAGGGTTAATGTTACCGTAAAAAGGGAAGTAATTCTAGAAAGGTAGCTCCTATTCACAGATACTCTGATTTTCCAAAACATTAGTTAGCAACAATGTCTAATGATGAGATAATCTAGCTAATTTCAATATTAGGTGTACTTTAATATGTGTGCCATTATAAGTCACCAGCTCATTAGTTCTCACTAATATGTTAGACTTTAAAATCTTCAATTAGAATGCAGTCTAGGATAGCTGATATGTTCTCTCTCTCTCTCTCTCTCTCTCTTTTTTTTCTCTCTCTCTCCCCTTTTCTAAGAAGCACTTACTTTGATTGAACATTCAGTTGAATATGTGTGAGATATCTGCAACAATTAACACAAGTAATACCTTGGAGACCCTACCCATTTAATTGGTCTGATCTCTCTCTGGATCCTTCTGTCTGTATTGACCTATCAGCCTCTTGGGGTTGGATCATCATGTACCATTCCCACTGATCCCAGCTCTGCAGCCACTCCAGTTTATTTTCTTTTTGTTCCCTTGATAGCTATCACCCTTCAGTCCCCTTATGGCAATCTGAGATACCACGTGTGCTTATTTCATTCTTCAATACACTCGTGAAGGACTTCTGCTGCCAGGGCCTGCCTTATGCAGACTAATCATGTCCAGGGCACTCACCCTAGCTAGCCAGCAGAAAAAAAGGCTAATAATTCTCTTGCCCTAGCCTTGCAGAAGGTCTTCTCAAAATAAAGGCTATGGACTGATTCACTGTCACCGTTCTTTTCTTTTAGCAAAATATTCCTTTTATATTATCTAAAAAGTGCCAGGAAAAGATGAAGAAAAAGGATAAAGTTTAGGTCAAAAGAAATTTGGAGTTAGCTTCACATTGTGCATGTAGCCACTGACAAATATCCAAAATTGATTTTCAGTCTGTTTTCATCCAACATAGATTTTCATCAATGAGGATTTTATTTCAAAAAACTCATTTTTGTTCTTCCCCAAATGAACCCACTTTAGGAAACACTAATATATCAAGTTAATTATACGTATTTGGTCCCCAACTATCATATATCAAGACAGTACACTCTCTGATATCAAGTTTGCTCCCTCAGAGCCGAAATAAGAGAGAGGAGGCCATAGAATTCTGTATGCTCCAGATAAAATACAAATTTCCTTGGATCCACTCATCTTCAGCAAGACTATAGAGTCACAGAAACAGGTGTACTTCAATAAGTGAGGAATTTCCCTTCATCCAGTTTCTATATTACCATTTACAAGGGTGAACTTTGAGCCCAACATATCTGTATAATTTTCAAAATACAACCACACTCTCTGGACTATCCACCTCTACAGTTTAGGTACCATCTCATACTTTGAAACCTGCAGAACTGATAGGGTTGTGTTTCTGTCCTTTTCTTCTTAGTTCACTATAATAACCCACAGACTATCCATTATCCCTCAATTCTAGGGTGCCCATTAATGTCTAATTTCTACTTTCCTGTTCTAATATCAATAGGATATTTATATATCCCCAGTCAGTCATGAGAAAAACATCCTATATTTTCAAGCTCTTCTGTAACATTTTCCTTCAATTTCTTTCTCTAAAGGAAATCTAAATCCCTAAGAACTATTTCCCGGCAGCTGCCCTCCCCACTGTCTATTTTCTCTTCTACACCCTGCATACCACTGGGCCTGGAAGTAGAGTTTTTTGATGTCCTTTCATTCTTCATTTTCTTCCCTGATCATAAAATCCACACCAACATATTATACCACCCACCGCATTGCCTTTACGAAGTTATCAAGAAAACCAAAAGCATTTCCTCTCATTCCTTGTAGATTTAAACTCCTGAATCATTGTCATTATCTTCATAATTCATGTCATAATTTCTGATGGTTTCTGTACCCATTTAGTATAGTTGTTAAATATCCTGGATTCACATATTTTTACCTTTGTCTAAAATAACATTTTTTTCCTCCACCTGTCTCAGCTTATTTTGTGATCATGCCTTATACTTGCTAATCATCCCAGCTCCTCATATCATACCAACTTCAACCATCCCAATTTTAATTTTCCACTTTTTTTCTAGTTCATCCCATGAAATACAGTGATTACAGATATTCTTCAATCTCCAAAAAAGTATATAGATCTTACTACCATTTTAGTGTGCATTTTTCTCTACTGCCCCTGAGGGTCAAGAAGAGGAAGTGGTTGAGAAAACTTCAAAGTGTTACAAGACTAAAAAATGATTCCAGAGAAGTGCTCTAGCATTACTTGAGAAATGAGAACCCCAAGTCTCTGCCTTTACTCTCTGATCTCCTGCATCTTCCACTGGCCAAACTCAACTAGAAACCTACAAGTAGGGAGCCTACGAAATCTGTAAAGTAAGTCTCCCTAGACAGAGAGCCAGGAAAAATAGACAAAAAGTAGATCAGGGGAGCAAGCAAAACCATGAAGCCCACACATTTTAAAAATACACCTTTGGTATACTCATGAAAAACACAAATTTTCATTTCTATTCAATTAAAAAGCCATCTCAGTCTCTATTATTTTTTACCATAACAAAGTACTTCTAGCTCTATAATAAGTTAACTGTTGAGAGTTTAATATACTTACTTTATGTTACCTTGTTATTATTTCAATCTTAAAAGTATAATTTTTATTACATTCTTATATATAAAATAAGTTTCAAAAACGAGGAAAGTTGACATATTATCATTTGTACATAAATATTTAGTTTTTAAAAAACTGCATTAAGTGCTTAAGCTGAGTATTTTATGTTGATATTCAACAGACACAATCTTGATAATTAAAAAATATTCAATGATTTAAAAAATACCTCAAAACTATATGTGAAGAACCATATTTTCATAATTTAGTTGAAAATCCTATCATATGTCTTGATGATTATTCTGAGACAATTACTTAGAGATTTTGGGGGAACAAAAACTTTCATTTTTAAAATCCTATAAATAAATATGGAAAGTGTATTAAAACTCATGCTTTAATTTTTTTCTTTCATTTCTAAGTTAAAATATGAAAATAAATATATTTAAGGTTTATTTCTACATATTTGAAAACATAAGATTATTTTTAGAATTACCACAATGTAATTTGTAAAATAATTTTTTTAGCTCCAAAATGCTTTTGAAAATATGTTGTCAACTTAGATGGTATTCCTTAAAAAATATAAGAGAAGGAATATAGGAACATTTTACATTTCTGATGAAACAAAGTGTTTAAAAAACAATTGTGAAATTTGCTGTCATTCTGATTTCTTAGAAGGTACTGTTTTGACATGAAGAGAATGCCAGCATGAAGTCCCCTTTTTTCCCTCCAATATAAAACAATAAAACATTGTTCTCAATACAATAATGATGTTGCCAAGTTATCATTACTAATATGTTAGCAATTTCTTTTGAGAGTCATTAATAAGTGAGTGTTGAGGAAATTCTAGCAATACCTTCCATATACATGAATTCAGTCCAATGCAAATGTGTCAATATTTTAAATGTTGATAGAAAAAAAGAACATATTATTTTTGTTTGTTTTCTCATAATTATGTTTTATCCAAAGAAGTCTTAAAATTAATAAATTATAAAATGTTTTGGTATTATAATACAATGAGAATATCATTTTTTTCAATTTCTCTGTTTTGTGTTTGTTTTTCATTTCTACCAATTTTACTTTTTCTTAAGGGACATGGTCTTTGTTTTTATTGTAAATTAATACATTTTGATTGTGTATATTTATGGAGTACAAAATAATGTCATGATTTATGAATACTATTTTGGATAATTAAATCACACTAATAAACATATCCACAACCTCAAATACTTACAATATTTGTGGTGAAACATCTGCAACTCACTTTTAGCAATTTTGAAGTATTCAACAGATTAATTTTTTACTCTGTTCATCCCACTATACAGTAGATCTCAGAATCTTATTCATCCTTTCTGAGACTTTGAACCATTTGACAATCATCTGACTATTATCTCCAAATCCCAGCCTTTGTAACTGCCATTCTACTTTCCGCTTGTATGAATTTAATTTTTTAGACTTCAGATATGAATGAGAGCACACAATATTTGTTTTTCTGTTCCTATCCAATTTCATTAGCATAATGTTTTCCAATTCCATTCATGTTGTCACAAATGACAGAATTTCTTCTTAAGACAGAATGGCACTTCATTGTGTATGTATACCACACATTCTTTATCTATTCATCTGTTCAGGGACACTAGGGTGATTCCATAACCTGGGTAATGTGAATAGTGGTATAATAAACATGGGAATGCAGACATATCTGGGACAAACTGACTTTAAACTTTTTAGTAAATACCCAAAAATGGATGCTGGATCACGTGGCATCTGGATTTAATTTTTAGGAATTATGCCTGTACTAATTTGTATTCTCATTAACAGTGTACAAGGGTTCCTTATTCTTCAACTCCTTGCCAGTACCTATTATCTCTCATCTTTTTGATGATAGCCATTAAAACAAGTGAGAGGTGATATCTAATTTTAGTTTTAATTTGCAGTTTGCTAATGATTAGTGATATTGTGTTCTTTTTCATCAATCAAATGGCTATTTTCTTTAGAGAAATGTCTATTCATACCCCTTGCCCATTTTTTATTCAAATCATATTCTTTCTATGGAATTGAATTCCTCATATATTTTGAATATTAACCAACTATCAGATATATGGTTTGCAAATATTTTCTCCCAATTCATAGGGTTTATCTTTATTTTTATCTTCTTTATTGTGCACAATATTTTGATATAATCTCATCTATTTTTTACTTTTGTTTCCTTTGTATTTTGGGTAAAATCTTTAAAAAAAAATTATCGAGTAATGTAATAGAAAATTTCCCCTGTATTTTGTTTACTAGTTTTGTTTCATGCCTTATTTTCAAGTCTCTTGTCATTTCAAGTTGATTTTTGTACATTGTATGAGAAAAGGATGTGATTTCATTCTTCTGCACACGGCTATATATTTTCTCAAAATTCTTGTACTGAATGATATCATCAGTTGATTTCAGAATTCATTCTATTAATGTGGTAAAACAAATTTATTGATTTACAAATAGTGAACCATTCTCACATCATATGGAATCAAAAGCCCCAAAGGAAGTCAAGTTTACTACAAGGTGAGAAGAGAATCTAGTTCCAAGATGTGAACATAAACTTGACTTATGTGTATAGGATAATTACGTTGACCTTAGGGAGTAAATTATTTTTACAAACCCTGGATAATGACAAATCAATCTTCACAAAAATAATTTTGAATTTTCATAGCAGTATCATCAGCAAACAACTGTGAAAGAATTAAATTCTCTACTTTGTTCCCGAAGAAGAACTGAGCTTATTAGACAGAGTAACCTAACAATTCTTGGGCACACAGAAAGAGAAGCAAAGACATCAGTATTTACATTGAAAGGTCAATGGTACTTAGGTATTTATTTAAGAAAGCAAATGAGATACAACTATATTTAAATCCTGAGTTCATGAACTCAGTATAATCATTTTAGTCTATCACATGAGATATTCTGTTGTATGTAGCTCTGATTTAACTCAGCCAATATTTATTGAACATGTATTATGTGCCAGGCATTTTAATAATGCTGCATAATCTATGATTGATTCTGTCACTTTTCACAGGCAAGTCCTACTAATATTTTCAAGGTTAAGCTAATTCATTCTTACATAAAATTCTAAGCAAATTTTTGGAACACTCCAAAAAAGTTTTTAAGGTTAAAATGACAACTATATATATTATAGATTTCTATTCCCTGTATACTAGGCTCTAAATATTAACTTTGCTGTGCTCCATTTTTATTGTCTTAAAAGTGAAAATTAGTTTATCAAATATGCTTTCACCTATTATTATAGATGTTCCTGTATCATTATAAATGACACAGTGATTATGTCCACAAGACATCAAATCATTTGAATAAAAAAGAAAAACACATTATTCAGATTCTGAGTTTAAATAATGCCAAACATCTGTTATTGCCAAATAGATTTTACTTGACTCTGCAAAGTTAGTGTGAAAGTCTAGAGATTCAAATGTCAGATGTTTCTTAGCCTAAAATAGCATAAAAGCATTGGCGAAAGAAGTTATTTCAAGAGATGGGCTGACCCATAAATGCAGAACCTGAGTCTTCTGAACCACACCCCAAAGAATCATTCTATTACTCTAAAAGCTTAGAAATTTTCTCTTACAAGTCCTGACTTTGAAAAGTTCCTATCATTTATTTGACCAATGCTTTATCTACCTGCTCACCTTATCCATATGTAATTAGTTAGAATAGTCAGAACTGGAAAGTTTACAAATTAACAATGTGTTTGTAGTTTATCTATTTAAAACATCAAAACCACAGAAATTTGATTGGTAAAGCTATTTTACACATAAGATTTGCAATACAACATGGGAAAAGACCATATATTAAGAACATTTTGAACAGTTTGAAAAAATAAACATGTTGTTACCAAATATGTTGGAAATATATTTACTATAAATACCTCTGTGACATATTTGATATACAACTGTCTACAATGGATCTTTTGTTTGGTGTAAATGTCAAAATTTAATTTTTCCCACAGTGTACTCAGCATCATTTATTGCAAAGACTGCTTCTTCTCTACTGCCAGACAGTACCATCTTTGCCAGGAAGACAGTATTATAGTTGATTGTGTTTGTTCTGGACTTCCATTCGATTCTATTGGCTATTTTTTTTTACTTTTGTACTACTACCATACCACCTTAATTACTTTACTTCTGTAAGCATAATAAGAGGGAGTTAGTGGGAGTGACCATCCTGGAATTTAGGAATACTTTATCACTAATATCATTTAGAATTCCCAGGGCAGGTAAATAATAAAAAGCAACTAATATTTTGTTACTTTTACTATGATTTTAAAAATCCATATTGACTTTTCATTCCCTTGTGAACTGCGGTCATGATCCCCCAACACACTCTTGACACTATTTAATTGTATTTGCTAGAGCACACCTTCCAGAATGTGTTCCTCAAGAGTGTCTTGCCTAAACTTGGAAATTCTAAAGTCTATGTACATTTTATAATTAATTTAAAAATAAAATAATGTAAACAAACACTATGATAATCAAAATAAAACTACTATGATTTTCATTGAAATAGCAGTGAATCTATGGAGTATTTGGAATTAACTGGCAAAGGATATAGAGGGATAATTTATGCACATGTATGGAATAACATAAACCATACCTCTACATACCTTGCTCTTATTATTTTTCTCAATAAACATCTATATTTTTCTGAATGAATTTGTGTATTTATAAAGTATTTAATATTTTAATGCTACTCTTAATTACATTAACATCACTAAAGGTTATGTAAATGTGATGTTATTGTAATATTTTAATGCTACTCAGGCAGGCGTGTGGCGCACTCCTGTAATCCCTGTACTTTGGGAGGCTGAGACAGGAGAATCGAGAGTTCAAAGCCAGCCTCAGCAATGGAGAGGCACTAAGCAACTCAGTAAGACTCTGTCTCTACGTAAAACACAAAATAGGGCTGGGGATGTGGCTCAGTGGTTGAGTGCCGCTGAGTTCCATCCCCAGTACCAAAAAAATATGTATATATTTTAATGCTACTCTTAATTACATTAACATCACTAAAGGTATTTATTGCTCTAAAGTAATTATCTGCAGAATTGTTTGAAATTTCCACCTAGGAATCCATATGATTTGAGAATAATTTTGATGGTAGAAGTAAATATGAAAACAAAAAATAAAGATTGAACTATGAATTACAGCAGCACCCCTCCCTCCCCACTACCTACAGTTTTGCTTTGGGTGGTTTGAGTTACCCACCATCAATGTGACTTTGTATCTTCTTAAATTACCACAAAAGGAAGGAGTGTTAGCAAGGTATAATAAGATATTTTAAGTAAGAGAGAGAGGCCACATTCATACAGCTTTTACTGAAGTATGTTGATACAGTTCTTCTATTTTATTACTAGGCATTGTTGCTAATCTTTTATTATGCCTAATTTATAAATTAAGCATTATCATAGTTACATGTGTATAGGAAATGTCATAGAATGTATAGGCTTTGTTGTTATCTACAGTTTCAAGAACCTAATGGGTGTCTTGAACACTACGTTCACACTGGTATTGTGTTTCCGGGTAAGTTTCCAGGTAAGTTAAAGAGCAGAGTGTAAATCACTAGCTAGGATGTTTCATGTTGCCTAAGCCAGAGATCATTTCCATGTTTCCAGACATTCACATCTAGGTTATGGTGGACTAGATGTGAATTAACATTTGTTTATATGGTGCTCAATCTTGTTATTAATTAGAGAAATATAAATTAAAACCTCAATATCAGTAGTCCACCAAATGGGTTAAATTTCAAAAACTGCTATTAGTAAGCATAAGGAATATGTGCAAGGCAGAAACTCACAGTACAGAACCCATGAGTCTAAATTGATACAACCGCCTTGAACAAAAGAGTTTAACATTACTTAGTTAAGTTGAAGGTCCACATATTTATGACCAAAATCTCTCTCCTATGCCCAACAGAAATGCGTGCACATGTACTTCTTACATGTAAAGAATAATTGCTGAAAATCCTAAATAAATCTGATGTCCATCATCAGAAGAATTATTAAAGAAAATTTGGTATAGTTATATAATTTAATATCATATAACCAAGAAAAAGAACAAATTACACCAGATATAACAATATAGGAGAAATTCACAAACTATACTGAACAAGAAGTCAACATAAAAGATGAGTTGTAAACTTCAAAACAAAGCAACATTAAATTACAGTCTTTAGGGATGAATGGGTAGCTGGTAAAACAATAATAGTACCTAATAAAATAATCATCATAAAAGTATTTTGGAGAGTAGGGGGCAGACATTGGATGGAGAAATGAGGTAGGCTTATTAGGATATTCAATTAGAAATAATTTTATGAGCTGTATGCTATAGTTTTGAGCATGTTTATGTGTTTGTTGTTCATAATTCCCAAGGTATAGAATATGCATATTAATCATTTAAATATCTTAGAGACTGTGTTCATTTTGCCATTATTTTATACTGATTGAAACATTTTAATTTACATCTAAATTAAAGTGATAATTTTTAATACCTAAAATATTAGAGATACCATAAAATGAAATATATTATTTATTAGTTCTAGCACTGAAAGTCTGAATTTGCAATGCATAATTATCCTCCTAAAAATAGGCCATGGATTGAGGTAGGGAAAAATGCTCAACTCTATGGTTTGTTGAAAGACAGGACAAAGGGCTGCATCACTGTGTACCATTCTACTTTCTTGGCTTTGCTTTACTTTTTCAAATTAAGTTTCAGCCTGAGCATCAGGAGCGACTCCTACTCAGAGGTAAATGACCTTTGTTCCACAAAATTTATGAGATTTTTCACAACATGAAATAGCCTTTGACAGGTGTTTTCCATCTGCCTGCTCCAAACCACGCCTTTCTCTCCTCACTGTCGTCCCCCTTGGCTGACAACGCACTGATGATTAGTCTTTTGATGCCTGTAAGTAACATCCTTTCATTGCTGTGCTTTCCACCCTGGGTAAATCATTAAGTATTTTTGTGGTACTAGTTTGAAAGATGAATAATATTTTTTTAAAGCCACTCAGAACACCTTTGCTGTTTGGATGCTTTTGATGTCTACTAATAGATGTTATTTTTCTGT
This sequence comes from Geosciurus inauris, assembly GCA_004024805.1. Classification (NCBI taxonomy): domain Eukaryota; kingdom Metazoa; phylum Chordata; class Mammalia; order Rodentia; family Sciuridae; genus Geosciurus; species Geosciurus inauris. Next base: position 20,423 of record PVHX01007940.1, read on the forward strand.
CAAATTCAGCATAACATTTTTAGGGGATATATATGAATGTTTTATAGGAGAACAATTTGGGAAGTTAATTTTGTAACTTTTATCCTGAAATCTTGGCATACAAAGAGAAGAAATTCACTTTGATCTACTTCCTCAGATTAAGGTAATAAAACTAAGATAGCAAGTTTAGATTTTATATATAGATCAGTTCATACATACATTCCAGTATGTGATTTTGTGCAGTGGAAGGAATTGGAAAGCTGAAAGGGCAGAAGGCCTTTGAGTGGTCAGGGAATTATTTTGTCATAGGCAAAAAGCAATCAGATAAGGAAAACAAAAATGTTATCATTGAGTTGGGAATTTGCATCATTCTAGCCCCTCCTCAACCTTCCAACAGGCACCAGATCATAATAGTTATTATCCTTTTTCTAGGAATTTGCCTGAATACTAAAAGTTTAACTTTTATGATCAACAGTTGTGACAGACATAAACTGCCCAACCCCAATGTCCATCAGATTATAATTCTGACTTTATTGTACAACATTATTTTCTTCATAGTATCTGTCACTAACTAAAATTGTCTAGCTTATCTAATTGTTCTTTGGTTTATTTTCTGGCTCCGAATGATATTGTCTGAACTCAGTTTTTCATTTTATATTTTCTTAACTTATTGAAATTCAACTCCTCCTCCTCCTCTCCTCCTCCTCCTTCTTCTCCTCCTCCCCCCCCACCCCAGGGATTAGGCCCAGTAGTGTTTAACCACTGAGTCAGATCTCCAGCCCTTTTTATCTTTTATTTTGAGACAGGGTCTCACTAAGTTCCTAAGGCTGGCTTTGAACTTGTGATCTTCCTGCCTAGGCTTCTCAAGGCCCTAGGATTATAGACGTGCGCTACCAAGCCCAGCTGATATTGAATTTCTTAATCTAATTTAATTGAGAGTGCAGTAGATAGTTATCTAATCCAAGGACCATCTCTCTTTCATAATCTTAAGGGCAGCTCAATAACATTCTGGAAATTTGAGCACAAAACTCATTCCTCCCCACCCTGACTTAAATAATTACCTCTTCTCTTCTTGGATCAAAGGCGTTTCTAGGTTTCCTCCAGTTCACTGGCCACAGCTTTAGAGTTCCTTTGCTAAATCGCCTTTCTGTACTTCAACTTTAAATGTTGAGTGCCTTTGAACCCTAGCTAGACCTATTATCTTCTCTTCATGAGTTCCCCCTGCAGCCCTAGATTAATACATGCAGGTACTTATATGACATTTTTATTTGAAGGCACAAAAAAATATCAAACTTGTCACATTCAATGCGGAAATTCCACTAACTTTTATGTGTTCCACATATATTTTTCTGTTTTATTTGGTATTCAGGAGTATATCTATAGGTCCTAGATCACCTGTTTATTACTGATAAGTTTTTTCTTGTCACGAAATAAAAATAAAAACTAATTGATGACAATAATTCCTTAGCGCAAAAAAATAAAATAAAATGACCACAGGTATTTGTCATGTCTTTTAAAGATCTTTGTTTTCTCTGAAGAAAAATGACTACACATAACTAATTCAGGCATCAACGAATCCATACTGGATAGAATAGAATCCCTTACCTATATGCATTAAAAAAACAAAAAACAAAAAACAAATCCCTTTCTCAGAGAGGTGCAGCGGCAGGTACTGTACCTGAAATCCTATTACATGCAGGACAGGAGTGTGCAGAAGCAGCAAGCTGAAGCAAGAGTATTGTGGTCATCCTTGGCAACTTAGGGGATACCTTGTCTCAAAATAAAAAAAAAAATAAAGGGCTGGTAAAGGACCCCTGAGCTCAATTCTCAGTACAAACAAAAAACAAACAAACCCAAAACAATCAACAAAATTCTTTCTCTGTGCTGTGTTTTGGGTGAATTGCTTAAATTATGCTCCTGTTCTTTTACTTCTTTTCCAACATGCCAGTTAGAGCTTGTGTCTCTATTGAGGTTATTTAACTCATTCAAAGATTCGTTTTTTCATTTCAAAGATTTCTAATTCATGATTTCTTTTATATATATATATATAAATTATATATATATAAAATAAATTTTAACATATATATACATATAAAATTATATATATATATAATTTTTTTTGTGGTGCTAGGGATGGAAACCAGGTACTCACACATGTTAGTCAGGTACTTTTATCACTGAGCTATGCTCCCAGTCCCGTTTTCTCTTAATTTTTTTTCCTTTGGTACCAGGGATTGAACTTGGGCACTCTACCACTGATCCACATCCCCAGCCCTATTTTGTGTTTGTTTGTTTGTTTGTTTTTAATGTAGAGACAGGGTCTCGCTGAGTTGCTTAGGGCCTCGTCATTGCTGAGGCTGGTTTTGAACTCGTGATTCTCCTGTCTCAGCCTCCCAAAGTGCTAGGATTACAGGCATGTGCAACCATGCCTGGCTAATTTTTTTCTTTTTTAACGAGTATTATTTTTGCACTTATATTTTGAAAATCTTGAACATGTGTTTTTACAGTCATTTTTAGATGGCATTCTTTTTCTTTCCTTTTAGTGAATTTATCTACTCCGTAATTTCAGTGCTTAACTTTTGAAATTTTGCTCATATATTTTATAATGTGGGCTTGTGTTCTTGAATGAAGGGAATATTCTCTCCCTGCTTTAGTGACTTCTTTCTTCCTTTTTCTCCTCCATGACCTTGCAGGATCCCCAATTCTGAACCACATACCACATTTACAGTTCTACCAGTATGGCAATATGGAGAAATCAAGAGCTAAGGCAGTGCCTATTCTAGGTGAAGTTTGCAGCCTGCTTGCTCCTAAATTCCTGGGTACAGAGATTTATAGAATTAATCACAGGCAGAGCTCAGTAACAGCACTTTTCAGATTCCTTTCAAAGACAGATGAACTTTTCAATAAATCTTAACATCAGGCAGTGTGTCTGGCTCTCATTCCACCTGTTATGTTGGTTGATTTAAGTGCTTACTGTTTTTTAGTAGATGAAACTCCAGGCCATCTTTGTTTGCTTCTATTCTCAGGGCAAGCCAACCACCTTTTTTGTTTGTCAACTGGTTTCAATGCAGCTTATTTTCATTGTCTATGAAATTTTTTAAAATTGAGTGCATGTTTTAATCTGTTTATCACCTCAATATAATAGAAGCAAAAAACAAAAAACAAAAAACCTCAGAAGTGTGAACTTGCAATGCCATCCAGATTATGAATTTTTTTGTCATAAAAGTTCTACACAAGAAGATGACAGTACTGTTTTTTGTCTTTGCTCTTTACATAGAAATCATAATAACTACTTAAATAGATTTCATAATGCCTCAGACCAAGGGCTTTTGTTGAAGAGTTTCACCTTTTGTGAATACTGAACATTAAGTTGGTTTCTCATAAATTTTTTTTCTATTAAATCTGCCTTTCTCTTTTTTTATGCAAAAGGAGTGGGAAGGGAAGGCTATTTATTAGAGGATGACAGGAAAAATCCAATAGTTACAAACCTGTATTATTTGTTACATTTTTACTTTAAATGGAAAGTTCCTGCCAAGGTTTCAGAAGTTCTATATTAGGTGTTTTTTTTTTTGTTTTTTTTTTTGTATTGGGGATTGAACTCAGGGGCACTAGACCACTGAGCCACATCCCCAGCCCTATTTTTTTGTGTGTTTTATGTACAGACAGGGTCTTGCTGAGTTGCTTAGTGCCTCGCCGTTGCTGAGGTTGGCTTTGAACTTGCGATTCTCCTGTCTCAGCCTCCCTAAATTCGGGGATTACAGGCTTGAGCCACTGCGCCTGGCTTATATTAAGTGTTTTATACATTATCTTCTTTAATTCAAAAATACTAACAATGACCTTAAAGTGGCTTTATTTATATTATCTGGTTTTGTTTATGTAAATAGCCTCAGAACTGTATACATTGGAGATTTTGGAAACTTTAATTATTCTTCACATTTAACTGGTGAAAATTTTTTAGCTGGTGAGTAGTGTTCCTGGAGGGCTGGTGGCACAGGGGAGAGCTTAAAATAATAAATTGATATGAAATATATTACTTAATTTGTATAATATTATGTAGCAGAAATACATACATATTTTTAAGATTTTTGTTTGGAAATAACTTTTGACTTATACATTTGAAAAACAATAAACTTTTCCTATACCCTTTATTTAGATACCTCAAATGTTATGAAATATTTGAAAGTTAGTAATTGATGTGATTTTTTTCAACCTTTAAATACTTCAATGAGAAATTTCTAAAACCAAATCTGTTTTTATTCATTAATCAACCACAGTATATTATTAAAATCATGAAATGAACTCAAACATCTGAAATCTTTGTTCAAACTGTGCCAATTATTCCACTTACATTCATTAGGGCAGATATGGAAAAAAAATCCTTTTCATGGTCCAGGATCTATCCCAGCAACATATGTGGCACACAGCTCATTAATGTATATTAATCTGGAAGAATCCTAAGGTCTTCTCCTTTACCTTTTATGACTTTGACTTTTTACAAAGCGAATAGGCCTTTTGTTATGTTGCATGTCCTTGATTCGGCTTTCTTGATATTTATTCATGATTGTGTTATAAAATTTTAGCAGTAGCAAAAAATTGGTGCTTCACACTTCTCTGTGAATTGTATAGCACCACACACAGTGTTTATTTTTCTCTTTAATGGTAAGGTTTAATTTTCAATATTTGTGGATTTTCTTCACAATAAATTTTCAACTTTTTATTTTAAATTAATTTGTTATATATTGGTCAGTAAATTATCTCATTCCTTATTAAAATTTTACCCATAGCACCAGTATCTAGATCAATTTTGCCTGAAACAATCATTTCTATTATGTTAACTGATAGATTTCAAGTTTTGTCACTCCTACACTTTTTTTTTTTTTTTTTTTTTTGGTACAGAGGATTGAACTCAGAGGCACTCGACTGCTGAGCCACATCCCCAGCCCTATTTCATATTTTATTTAAAGACAGGATCTCTTTGAGTTGCTTAGCACCTTGCTTTTGCTGAGGCTGGGTTTGAACTCAGGATTCTCCAGTCTCAGCCTCCCAAGCCACTGGGATTAAGGTGTGCACCACTGCGCCTGACACTCCTACACGTTTTTGTTGGCATTCTACCATGAAGAAAAGTTTTTCTATGCTGCCCTCTTCAATTAATTCTTTCCACATTTAATTAATTAATTAATTAATTAATAAGTATAGGCTCATGTTTCTTATTCTATTCAGTAGCTTATAATCTATTATTCATTATTTATATTACTTCACATTGCTCCAGACTTGACCTCTGAAATTCCCTTCAAGCCTGCTATTATGTCCTTTGAAATGTCATTGGTGTTCTTTGTATAGATCTCCACTTTCTGGTACAAAAGTATTCATTTTTTATCCAACCAAAACTTAGGAATTAGGTATTTCTCCAAGATGAAATCTGCATTTTGTACATAGGAAATATATTTAGAAACCAAAATATGGACTGTTACATGTTCTCATTACTATTTGGATGTCATTATTTCCAGGTCTTTCATCAGGCAGAGTTAGGAAATATATATGTGTGTGTGTGCCTTTTGAGCATTTCCCTGATTTCATTCAATTCTACGTATGGGCATTTAGGTCTTCTTCAGCTTTTTATAATTCCTAACTAGTTTTCTGTAATTAATAGCTTTGTGCATAAGTATTTTGAGGTACATCTTAATGATAATTATAGAAATGAAATTACTGTTTAAAAGGTGAAATGTAATTTGTTAGATTTAGACAAGAGGATTGTATAAATTTATATTCAAATAGCAATAAACAAAAATGTTTATTTCCTTATTGTTTTCAACAGAATATGTCTTCAAATGCCTAAATTTTTGCCATTTTCTTCAGGGATAAGTGGTATGTCAAGCAATTTTAATTTCTGCTTTCTATTAGTAAAACTGAATGCATTTCACTATTTTTTTTTTTTTTTTTTTGGTACTGGAAATTGAACTCAGGGGCACTCGACCACTGAGCCACATCCCCAGCCCTATTTTGTGTTTTATGTAGAGACAGGGTTTCACTGAGTTGCTTAGCACCTCGCCATTGCTGAGGTTGGCTTTGAACTCGCAATTCTCCTGTCTCAGCCTTCCTAAGTGCTGGGATTTACAGGCTTGCGCCACCGCGCCCGGGTGCATTTCACTATGTTTAAGAACGATTTTTATTCATTATTTTGTGAATGGTTTATGATTTTACCCCACTATTCAACAACATTTTTAGTGCTTTTTAACTTGAAATTTAAGGAGTACTCTATATAGCAAAGATGTTAGTCCTTTTTCTGTGATATGCATTTTTTCTTACAGTTTATATATTTTGAAATTGTGTCTATACTAGTTTTGTCCAGAAAAATTTTATTACATATCAATTAATCAATATTTTCTTTCCTCTTCAATTGTTTAAAAATCTTAATGGGAATCATAATTTAAAAAGTACTATTCTGCATTCAAGTGAAAGAGAAATACATTCATGCTTTCTTATGGATTTTGTAAGGTTTTTTTTTCTTTCTGTTTGTTTGCACTTAATTCTAATCTCAGATTTATTTCAAGTTTGTTCTAATACAGATTATGAAATTGATGTCTAATAGTACCTGTTTTTCAAATGGGCGACCAGTAGTCTCAATAATATTTATTAGAGTCCATATTTGATCTGAGAATTTAAGTGCTACTTTCATCAGAAACCAAATTCCATGTGTACTTAGGTCAATTTCTAGACAGTCTATTAGACATGCACAATTGTCTATCTTGTGCTCATACAACAATGTTTTAGTGTAAAGCATTTGTATATTTAAATATCTTCTTATCTCAGTACTTCTTCATAGGTTTTGTTTTTCAATGAGTTCCTGTTTATGCATGGGTTTTGTTTGTTTTACCTCTGACTTCATTTCAATATTTTTTACATGCTTGTTGATATTTTTATCAGGAGTACATTGTTTTTATCACTTACTTTATCAAAGTTGACATCTTTATGATGTTAGTCATTCAGTATACTAATTACATGTTCTATTTTTATTGATTCTACCTCACAGTCTTTCCACAGAAATGCATCTATTTTTGAAGTTTTAGAAAATGAGGTTACAGTTGCTATCAGCACTGATTTTATTGATATCTAATTTCCAGATTTCTAAAACATTTTACATTTTAAATATGTTGTATGGGAGAGATCAAATGCAATTATTTCAACTATCAGAAGTTAGCATTTCCTAATTTTCTCACTTTGCAATAAATGAGGGATTATTTTCACCACATGGAGTAATGTTTTCTTCCTAGCTCAATGTTACATACGTTTATTCCAAAATCTGTATATTATAGCTTCTGTACCTGTTAAAGACTGAATTCAACAAAACAGCAATTTTTCTCTTTTCATGTATTTTAAGTTATAAATTAAAATTAATGTTAATACGAGGACATTTATGTGTAGATTTCAACAACTGTGCCACATTTACACCAATATTGAGGTTAAAACTGACACCTCAGACCAGCTTCAATTGCTCACATAATAAGTTTGTTATGAAGACATCTCTCTATATATGTGTGTAAATATTATATACATACATATTATGATATACTGCATTCAAATATTATATATACATGTATATATGTATATATTACATTATCTGATGTGTCATACATTAGGGCACATGCTCTAATTATATCAACTGAAAGGATCATTAAACTATAAAATTTTTAACTGCTATTATATTTTTAAATCTATTTTTATTTGAAATGAATTTAGTTATTTTCTCTTACTTAAAAATGTAGATAGGTAGATGGAAAATATGAACTATATAAGTAGGAAAGATGATTGGAAAAACACTGATTGTATAGACAATCTCATCAGGAAATTATCTTTTAACATGACATTATTGAAAATATTAAATATGGGACTGGGATTGTGGCTCAGTGGTAGAGCGCTTGCCTCGCATGCATGAGGCACTGGGTTCGATCCTCAGCACCACATAAAAATACATAAAATAAAGATATTATGCCCATCTACAACTTAAAAAAAATTAAAAATATTAAATACACAAAAAAATTGAAAAACCTTCCACTAAATCTCTATATGCTTACTACCTATAGATTCTTCCAGTAACAATATAATTGTTTTGCACATATTAGCACATACACCTATTTATCTATCCAACCATCAAGCTATCTCACTTATGATGCCTTTCAATTGAGTTGTGAATATTGCTCAATATTTCCCTAAATACTTCATCATTTATATTTAGAAAGATCCAATAGTTGTTTACAATTTCTTCTATTGTAAAATTTAGTCAATGAAACACACGAATCTTTTATTCACTAGGTTCTGAAAAAAATGTCTGCAATAACATAAATTATACCTTTAATGAGATGTTAAACAATAAATAGCCTCACCTCTGATAGTTCCTCTATGCGCCCCTTTCTAGTCAAGTCCTCATCCTACACCCCAGCTAAGTATCTGACTTTTTTCCAACTTAGATTGTTTGGTCCTAAGAGTTCATAAGCAAGAATTGTACTCCATATAATCTTAGTATAAGCTTTCTTTAGATTAACAAGTTGTTTGGCTATTAAAGCATTGTTAAATGTATCAGTAATTTATTTTTCTTTATTGATGAGCAGCATTAAATTGCTTGAATACACTGAATACTTTTTTATTGACAAATATTCTAATTTTTTAAGGTTTTTTTTTTTTTTTTGGTACTGGAGATTGAACTCGGGCACTCGACCACTGAGCCACATCCTCAGCCCTATTTTGTGTTTTATGTAGAGACAGGGTCTCACTGAGTTGCTTAGCGCCTCGCCATTGCTGAGGCTGGCTTTCAACTCATGATTCTCCTGTCTCAGCCTCCCTAAGAGTTGGGATTACAGGCTTGCGCCACCGCGCCCGGCTAAGGTTTTGTATTGTTATATGTAAAGCAGTTATGATTAGTCTTGTGAAAATTTCTCATAAAGATATTATTTCTCTTAAATACATATCTAAGTATGGCATTGCTATATCGTGAAGAAAGTTAGTCTGGAAGTTTCCTAAAAACTATATACTATTTTTCATGGGATGGCACCATTTTAAAATTCCACCAACAGAAGGGTGCAGATTGCTCACCATGATTACCACCATTGTTTGTCAGTCCTCTTTATTTTTAGAATTCTAGTGGATGTGTTATTGTACCTCATTGTGGTTTTCACAATGCAAGTCACTTATTTATGTTTAGTTTAAAGTATTGATTTGTGTGTGTGTGTTTTATTATTTGTTGTAGAAGATACGTGTCCATCCTTTGTATGATTCATTTTTCTGATGGGTATTTATGAAATTTTCTTTTTGGCTAAGATTGTCTATGTATTTTTAAAAGATATCCGCTATGATTTGAATTTAAGTGTCCCTACGAAATTCATATGTTGAAACCTAATACTCAGTTGAAACCTAATACTCAGTGTGGTGGTGTTAAGAAGTGAACCTGTTTGTGAAGCAATTAAATCATAAGCAAACACTTTGCTAACATGAATGTGATTGGTGCTCTCATAAAGACGATAAAAGAGGCTTAAAGGAGTACCCTAGTCTCTTTTTGTTCTCCTGTCCCTTCCTCCTTGTGAGGACACAGTTGCTTATTTATTTTGGGGAGTTTAACAGCATACATGACTCCTACATAGACACTGTATGTTCAGACACAGTTGTGTACACTCTCCAGAGGATACATCAGCATTAGCAACTTTATCTCGGCTTCCTCCATTGATACCCAAACTATGAGCAACAAATTTCTTTGATTTGTAAATTATCCTGTTTAACATTTTTGCTCCTAAATAAACTAAGATGTCTCTCATTTTAGAAACTTTCATCATGGTTTTTGGGAATTCTCCTTTTATCAAATTTACTGGAAAGTACCATCAATAAATAAGTTATTCTTTTGAAATATCAATGCTCAATATAAGGAAAATAATAAAATAATTATTCCTATTCTTCACAGTACCCTGAAACGAAAACATGAGATGATTTTAAAAATACCAGCTGCTGTCAACATGAGTCTTCTTTACTCCAGAATCAACTCCTCAAACACAGCTCATGCATATTATTGTGTTTATTTGTTTTGAACAGTGTTCAGAGTCATTATTTATTGATTCAACAAATAGTTATTGACTTTGTTCTAGGTGCTGAGCACTCTCCTGAACGAAACAGAACTCATGTTACAGAATGTCAGAAGGGCACAGGCATTTTTAAAAGCATACTGAAGAGCACCTGAAAAAAATCTGGAAAAGGGGACCCTTTACAGGAAAATTTCTTTTCTATTCTTTTCCACTGAAAATTCACCATATGCTCTAGCAACATAAAACCACACAAAGCCTGAATATGTTCCATATTTTTCCTGCCTCCATCTAATTTTCATATTCCCTTTATCCAGAATAGATTCTCCTTGTTTCTACTGCTCTGTCATCTTTTAGGGTATTGCTATTATTACTTTTTACCTGGCCTCCTACACTCTCCTCTCCTCCTCCAGGCACTATCCACAGATTTATCAGAACTGTATTCATTACTGATTATATCACTTAACTACTTAGAGTTCATGAAGGGAACATCTTTGTATTAATGACAAAAGCCAAAATACTAAATTTGCCCACACAGCCATGTGTGACATACCATGGACCAACCCACTCCTCTCATCTCATCCAACAATATTCTGACACAGTCCTACTCATGCGCATGGCTTCATCAGTTGATCAGTGTTTGTTTTTTCTCTAATGTTAAAGTAGCACAAGAGATGCTTTTTCTTTTGCCTTGTGCAGTGCTGTGATTCTTCCACTTAGCACATATTTTTACAGAAAGAATTTTACTAAATGCTTGCTTAAGAATGATCTATATTTTATTTAATCTAGTAAACATTTATTTAAAATGAAATGGCAGCAAGTCAAACATTTTTAAAAGCTGACAAGTAACAAAGAACACAAAATATAGACAATGATATTCTTATTACCTGCTTTATATACTGCTATAATATTTGATCCTCCCCACACACATTTTACGTATTCTTTGCTTCTTCACATGACCATTTTGTACTTTATATGGCGAGAAAAGCAAACTGATTCATTCTTTCCTCCAGTATAGGGTATTAAAGTTCATTTTGAAAATAGTTCTTGATAGCTTGGACAAATAAAGCATGCAATTTCACACACAAATGTACTTACTTCTATTAGTTTGGAACTTTCAACATGGGATTCTGATAAATATTTTCACATGATACCCATCAAAGAGATATGGTGCATTTACAACATATACATTGTAATTTCACATTTATTTCTGATATGAGAATATTATCTCTTTAACTGTTTTCAATTTTATGTCTTATCACTGAAGTCCTTCCTACATATTAGCCTCCTTTATTATGTATTTGAAGCCTAGGCTTCTCTTTAATCCTCTTGAACCTCAGACTTCTAGTTGTGGATGCTACAGCACAAGATTGCACAGTAACATGGCCTCTGGTCTTGTAGGCTGGTGAGTCAGTGTAGTGGTGGTTTGAGCATTTCTTAAAACCATTCTAATCCCTAGCTGTTAACAGAGTAACAATACACAGAAGTGATCTTAGACCCTATAAATATTCCCAAAATGCCAAATTAAATTTGTTCTAAACTAAGTTTTCTCTTTGTCCAATCCTTAAAACTGTCTTCAAGCCACTAGAAAGCTGCCTTAGAGGGAGAACAAAAGTGGAAGAAACAATACTCAATAGTTTACAGCTGGGTTGGGGTTGTGGCTCAGTGGTAGAGCACTTGCCTAGCATGCTGAGGCACTGGGTTCGATCCTCAGCACCACCTATAAATAATAAATGAATAAAATAAAGACCCATCAACAACTAAAAAAATATTTTAAAAAGTTTACAATTAAAATATCTTGCTTTTGAAAAATTTTTAAACACATAGCTATGTGAACACATTAACATGCTTTGATGGACTTTGGAAAGGGTCCACTTTGGAAAGGGTCCACTTTTCCTTTTGGAAAGGGTCCACTTATGGTAAATCTAGCTCTGGTATTAATATTTTGAATATTTTTCTTCTATCTCACTTAAACATTAAGAAACTTGTCTAAGATTTTCTTATTTAGATTTGCTTTTCAGGATAGGGATATTTTTATATCAGTTGGATCTCTTTTCTCCCAAAGAATCATATGCAGGGAGAGAATTAGCTCTTTTTAATTTAAATTTTTTTTGTTCCTTTACTTTTCTATTGAGTTTGCCTTTTGACTCCTCTTTATTTTTTCCACTCTTTTCATTTCCTTCAGCAACATGAAAAAGATTGCTTATTTCCATGGATGTAACTACCACTCTGTTTTACCAGGCCCATGCAGTATCGTACTGTGGAAAGAGGGTTCTAATCCTTCCTAACAGCAGCCTGTGAACCAAGAATTTTGTGTCCATTGAAAAATATCTGTAATGAATGATAATCTCTAACTTTAGTCTTTGAGAAGAGAATTCACTATGCATTCTCTATGCAGTCTATGCTAAGAGACCGTGAGCTTTGAATTTTGGGCAGAGTATTTACTCCTGAAGAACAGAATATTTACATAAATTATTAAAAATATTTGTACATGACATATTTGTCTATTCTTCTCTTTTTTAATCATGCACTTATATCATAAGGATTTAAGGATATGTATTTCATTCTTGGGTGATAGTGAGACCAGGGCAAAGGACAGGTAGCTGATTATCAAAGAAAAGGAAATGGGTAGATAACACTCTCCATCACCTGGTTGGTTGCTAACAGCCTCCAGGAGAAGGGAAAGATCACACTTTCCAACACAAGCAATCGCCTCCTAGATGGCTCTCTTCCTTCCCTTTTGGTCACTTAGGCATGGTGGGAGGAGGGGACATGAAAAGAAAAGAAACCTGAAATTATAAAAAGGGGCAAGACACTCCCACTCCCTCAGATACCAGCTCTAGACCCCTTTCCCTCCAGAGGAGTCTCTCTCTCTTTCTCTCCATTTTATCTTTTAAATAAAACTTGTTTTCTTGCTTTAGCACTTCTTGAGTATTTAATCTTCAACACTAGGGGAACAAGGACATGATCTTGATTATCAAGACTGGTTTCAACAGTCCAGTATTACTCCATTCATTCTGTTGGTTAGATTGATTCAATTGTGGCCTTTGGGAGTTGACATATTCATATCATTTTTAGCACTACTTCATTGTCTGGCACTACAATATGTTATTTGATAATTTCTTGCCCCAATCATAGAATCTGCCATTTTACAAGGAGCACTTGCTCCTCTTATTACAGGATAACTGACTGTAGATTTTGAATAGAAAAGTGATGATTACAAATGAAGTAACTGAATATAAAAGAGGTGAAGATATTATTCAAGGTATCAAATTAGATAACTGTTTGATTGTACAATTGAATTTAATTCTCCCTGACACAAAAGTCAAAGCTCATAGTCACAATTTCCCATAGCTTACTAAAATACATAAAAGTTGGCCCTGATCTCAAAAATTTTATATGCTGAATTGTAACAAAGCATACATTAGCAAACTGGTAACTAACAACATAATCTGGTAATTTGTTTTCACACTCATAATTATTCTGTGCTTTTAACTCTTTACCTAAATTACCCTCTATAATCTAATTAGAAAACATGAAGAAACATATTTGTCAAGGTTTGATAATAATACACAGCTTAATCTTCTCATATTTTCCAGTATTGTAGTCATTTTTAAAAAGATTTATGTAGCATGTTTTAACTGTCTTTATATATGACCTAACTCTAATCTCATGCTGACTCAAGGTCATACTTATCTCACCAGCCTCAGTATAAGTGCAATCAGAAAATATCTGTAAAATTAATTGAAAGATAAAATCATTCAGAAATTTCCGACATGATAGGCTTTCTATTATTATTTAAAAAGATTATTTTTATATTTTGTTTCAAATATGGTTAGTGGTTAACTAAATCAACTAATATACATTTAATAAATAACTACTATATGGTAGGAATTGTCATTATAAATAGGAAGAAGATTGTCTCTGCCCTTTAGAATCTAAGGATAGATAATTGGTCAATAATAATAATAAAAACAATAGATGACCATTTAAATGAGGAAATGAAGCATTTTGCATTGAGTGCCTAAGTCAATTGTGACAAATTACCACAACGTGCCTCAATTAAAATAACAGAAAATGATTCCTCACATTCTAAAGGCTCAAAGTCTAAACTTAAGGTTCCAGCAAAGCCATGTACTCTCTGAAGAGTACAGGAGAAAATCAACGCCTTTCTCTCAGTGTCTATCTTTGGTGTTCCTTAGCTTGCTATAACTTCACTATCCACCTTTCCTGTTCCTTGGACCAGAACTCCCTTAGGATTCCCTGTGTGGGTCTGTCACTGTGCCTCTTTTCTTGTAAAAATGTCAGTTATATTGGACTAGGATGCAACTTAATCCAGAATGACTTCACCTTAAATTGATTCTACAAAGATTCAATGTCCAAATAAAGTCATATTCATAAGTATCTGGAGTTAGGACTATAAGATATCATTTTGGGAATACAATTAAACTCCAGCTGGGGTTTTTTTGAGGAAGATAAATTGAACAATCAGCCAACACTAACCGTAAGACCTGAGAAGATGTCCCACATATAGATTCGAGATAACTTCTAGTAATCAGTTCTGATTGGTGATATTAATAATGATTATAATTATACTAATTAACATTACTGATCACATGGATGTAATAAATAATTGCACTAAAAGGTCTAGAATGCATTAATACCAATTAAATAAAAAGAAATAATTTCCTGATTTTATTGCAATTTAAAATATCTGTAGATACAATGTAATACAAATGTGTAAAAGAGATATTAATGATATTGCCTACTGAATGCCCTTTGGTGCTTTGAAAAGCAAAGAACATTTCACAAAGTGACACAAATATTAAAAGTTGAAATTTTTTGTATAGAAATGGAAAAAACATACTACCAAAATATTTCTTCAAAAAAGATCAATTATTTCCATGGGTACAACGGCTGAATTTATAGAGGTATTTTGATAGTAAACATAGAAAAGTATAAATATTCCTACAGTGAAATCATGAAAATTGACATGCACATTTTCTAATATGATCTTGGTATGTCAAAATATTTATTTTTATACATAAAATAATTAAGAATAATCTATTATTATAAAACTTTGCATTCACAGCTTATAATTTAATTTCATTCTTCATATTCCTAAAAAAATTTCTTTCACCTAAAGCATTATTTACCTCTTAACAAATTCTGATTATTTGTTTTATTTCCATCCATATCCCTGAAATGCATATAGCAGGTGCAGTAGCTATTGCATTTTACATTTAAATTAAAATATGTGCTAGAAAAATAAATTCATAATTTCTCATTCTGAAGTTATAATCAAAAGTGGTATCTATTTGATATTATTTTGATTCTAATTAGGAAGCAATCATTCTATAGGAGTACAGAATTTTGTGAAAAGGATGGGTATTTTGTTAGCCCAATTCATTTTCTTACATTTTAATATCACCCATTTGAAATAACTGTTTTAGATAGTCTTATTAATATTCTTAGATATTTTTCTAATCTAAAGAATTATATACAACTTAGCTATTATATTTAAATAAAAGCATTTTTATCTATTCTTATAAGTAAATTAAAGCATTTATATGTTCTATGGCTTATTTAGCCATCTTTCTGTAAGGTTAAAAGAGTTATTCCCAATTTCACATTAAATAAGAAGCTAGAGATTTACTACACATGAGTGAAACCTTACTGAATTTTAGACAAAAACACATAATATGGTAGAATATTAGGGAAACTTTTCATGGGAGCAGTTATCCAACTCAATATGTGGAAAGAAATTCACGAGAAAAATCTACACTTCCATATCATAACTTTTTGCTTCACTTAATTCAGAACATATGCAAAATGCATTGAATTTAATTGTTTTGAGTAAACTCTAGTAACAGAACTAATCAATGGTAGTGAACAATTCATATTTTAAAATCATAGCTAAAATATATATTATTTTAAAGTTTATAACTCACAATAACTTAAAAATGGATGTATTGATGAATACTGTAAAAAGATTGCCTTTGCAAAATTTGATAACTGGGTTCACACAAATCAGTTCCTCACCATGCACAAATTCAGAATTATGAATACATTGGAATTATAAACAAATTGGAATTTCTAAAATTACATGGTGAAACTTAATGTTTATTGGTTAAATATTCCTAATCCCATCCTTCAGTTCTTATGTGAAAGCTTTATTCTATTCATCAAATAGTACCTTTATAATAAAGAAATTATCTTAATATCATTTTTGTGATGAAAACCTCTGATATGCATTTCTTTACAAGCGAAAATAAAAATAATTTATTCTTAATTGGTCATTTGGTTCAAATTAGTATTGTTTCAAATTCTGTTACATTATGCAAATAATTTCTCTATTAAAATATACAACTCCAACATACAAAACTTCTGGATTATAAAGCTTATATCTTTGATATCAATAGTGGTAGTGGTTTCATGTAACAGTAGTTTCATTTTTCTAAGGCAATGCACTTTAAGAATAGCATAGTAAAATTCATATTTAACCATATTTATGTTTTCAGTCCAGTGCTAACCAACAACAAAAACCCTCTGATGATATAATCGTGATTCGTTATAGAATAACAAAGAGGAAGAATGAGTTAATAGGTGATATGTAATCTATATCAAATTATTCAGGATAACAGTGACAGAAATTTCTATAAATATCTTTAAGGAACAAGGGCTTGTTTTAAAAATATACTGAAATATTTAAAACAAAAGATTTCCTTTCAAAGATGATTTTTTCAAATTAGTTATGGTGGTGTATACCTATAATTCCAGAGATTCGGGAGGTTGAGACAGGAGGATCACAACTTTGAGGTCAGTCTACAACTGAGTGAGAACCTATCTCAAAATTTAAAACAATAAAACAAGGGTTGGGTTTACAGCTCAGTGGTAGACCACTTCTGGATTCAATTCCCTGTAACACACACACACACACACACACAATATTTTGATAAGTGGTGAACAATGGTGATATAGGACAGACTTCCATATCCTAAGTTTTTGTAAGTAGTAATTTTACCATGTCACCCTTATGGAAGATTGATTGAGAGAGCCTGACCTCAGTGTGTAGGAATTATTGTCACTGAATTTCTTTTTTTTGTATTTTAAAATTTTTTTCATTATGTGTGGCATTTTCAAAATGGAATTTTATACAAAAGGAGTTACCCTATAGCGGAAGATCTAGGAAATGAGAGTTTGGTAAGATAGAAACAACAAAGTAAATGCCTTCCAAGAGAAATTAGGTGAGTATCTGAAATTAAGGGGAGGGGAGTCATGTTCCACAGACATGTTGATGTTGCAATATCATGAAAATTGATATGATTTTTTATGATAATTTTTTATGATAATTTTATGATAAATATACTAACACATTCTGGTTTTATTCTCTAAGGAGAGTTTCTAATACATTTTTAGCCCACGATTGTGAGTCTGCAGTGAAGTTTAAGAACTGTATATTCATAATTTTATATTAACCACAATATATAAATAACATTTTTGCAGAGGCATTCCTATGTGGTATATACAAGAATGACAATAGTCTACCTCACTTGATGTATAACTGCATTGCCCCGAAGTAAAATTTTCAAGTCACATGTAATCATGCATACTAGACCTTCACTCCATGTGGAGGGAAAAAGAAAAAGAAAAAGAAGAAAGAAAAAGGGAACCACATTTTTACAGCAGGATGGTTTTGTGTTCAGTTGTTTGCTTGACGGTGCAAATATGTCTTCTACTCCAGGAATTGGCAAACAATGGCCAGATACATTCTGCCACATTTTTTAAAGTAAAATTTTGTAGGACTATAACCACATCCTTTTATTTATATGTCATCTATAATTTATTTCACCTCTAACAGCAGAATTGAGTAAGCTTCAAATGTGTTGTCTGGTCTTATACAGAAAACATTCATAATCCCTGACCCGCATTTCAAATTAAGGCTGAGTTTTTGTCTTCTTTGTGGTTATGATGATTTTAGTAAGTATGAAGTTCATGGTCAAAATCATAAAATTCAAGGGAATGATAAATGCATGTAAGAAATCTTCCTGGTTTTATTCAACCCAATTCTTTAACTATATATATATAATATTTATTACCTATCACCAATAGGAATAAAAATAATATAAAAATTACAGTATTTACAATCTGAATAAGGTAAATCTGATGCACACCATTATTAAAAATCAAATAACCATAAATATTATATGATTAAATTTTCAGTAAATAGTTTTTATTAATGGTTTCTAAGGAAGAGTATAAACATGTCACTTCACTGTATTTATCTAAAGTGCTTATAAACATCTCTCCCAAGGAAAGGTGACAAAATCTTTTAAAAAATCAGTAGGTTTTCCAAATGTTTGTTTATTTACATAATCAAATGTTTGCTTACTTTGGCTTATTTATATGTTCTTCATGGCAATATATGCTATATAATACTTAAATAATAAAAGGTTTTTTTTATCTTTATTTTTTTTATTTTTATGTGGTACTGAGGATCGAACCCAGTACCTCACGCATGTGAGGCAAGCGCTCTACCACTGAGCCACAACCCCAGCCCTAATAAAAGTTTTTTCAATATAAAACATCATATTTTCTTGGAAGTTTTCCTTCTAGATTCATACAATAGAAATGATAAAATTGTTCTATGTATTCTCAATTCTGTATTTAATAATGCCTTTTCTAATCTATATTTAATTGATAAAGCCTATGGTAAAAGAAACATGCCAAACTATGTCATCCACTCAGACTGCATTGGCAAAAATATTTGAAAATTGCTACTTGAAATTCTATTTTAATAGCTGTGAAATTAATATAAAATAGTGACATTACTATAAAAAATAAAGTTAGAGAGAATTAATGCCTGAAGAAATCTTAGTTTGTTGGCAAGAATTCAAATGCATAATCACTTATTGAGTACCTAGTAAATGCTTGTGAAAAGTATATGGAATTTTTATTAAATATCCTATTCATCATATTTCACAAACTGGAAGCATAAGGAACATTTCCTACCTTGCAACATCAGACTAGAAAAACCTTGATTTTAAAAGAAAATTGTCAAAGTTACGAGAAGAATATTAAGTTAGAAGTTGAGACCTCTCATGAAAATGGATGCAAAAATCCTAACTATAACAACAAAATCCATTAAATGGATAAAGAAAAGAGAGAAGAAAGAAGTCACTATGTGATTGATGGAATGAGCCCTGAGCTTAATCATCCTGCTATGGGCATTGTCTGAAACATAACAACTTCAACAGGCATTCTTGCAAGGATATGACTATGACAGCAAATCCATTACACTCTCAGAAAGCCATCACACACTTCCTTCCCTTAACAAAAATTGTCATTTTTTTCCTCCACCTGCAAATGTCCCCTTTGACAAGTCCTTGTACTACTCAAGTCATCTCTGCTAGTTGCAGTCTCAGAAACCACTTGCTTCACATATCATGATGGAAGATTGAAAATGTCTAAAATGAATAATGGTAAAATACAGACAATTTGTTTTAAAAATTAGTAATAGTATTCGTGTTGTCTCAAATTCCCATGTTAAAACCAGAATCCCCAATGATATGAGATTAGTAGGTAAAGTGTTTGTGAGGTAATTCAATTTAGATGAAGTCATAAGAGTAGAAATCTCATGATGGAATTAAAAATCTTATTGAATAAAAGGAAAACACATGAGATCCATGTCTTTAATTCCTGTGAAGATACAAGAAAGGTAGTCATCTCCAATACAGTACATGGGCCCTCTCCAGACATCACATCTGCCAGCACCTTGATCTTGGACTTGCCAGTCTCATAAACTATGAGACATCAATTCTTTTGGATTTAGCCACCTAGTCTAGATTATTTTGTTATAGCAGCCCAAGAAAACAATGAGAACAACTATCAGAATTCCTTACCAGAAGATCTACAATACAATTACGGGAAATAACAGTATATATAGCTTATGTGAAATATGTTAGATGCAGCTAAGACAGTAATAACAGGAAAATTTATAGCTTGAAATATTTTGTATCAGGATAAAATATGACATACATAAAATAGTTATGAACAACTTCATGCCATCACATTTATCAGATTAGATAAAGATTATTTTCTTGAAAATATACTATTGACTTAGATGATTCTAATTGGAATAGAAAATCTGAAGATAACAATAAAAGATTAAAATACAAGAAACAATTCAAATGTCCCTTGACAAAAAATAAAGACATAAATTGTATATTCATATAATATTATGATATGTCACAGTAAATTACATAACTCAGTTAAGTACATACAATTACATAACTCAGTAAAGATTTACTTGGCGCGGGGAGAATAAGTAAATAAAATAATGTCAAAGAATAAAATATATAGTACAATTTTATTTCATTTTCAAAACAATTATATCTATTGTATGTTTTGAAGTTAATACTTCAAAGCAAAGCAAGAAAATAACTAACGCAAAGTTGAAGGTAGCAAAACATTCAGAAGAAAGAGGGGGTACTTAAAGGTATTTATAATATTTGTCATACAACTTGGTGTTATTTATCTGAGTGTTAAAATAATCACATAAATACTACATTCACATGTGTTATATATTCCCTCTTATTTATAAGAAAATAAAGGAGAGTAAGAAAGTGTACATTGAATACTGAGCAGGATTGATGACTCCTATCAAACCATACTTTTTGTGATATTTTTGAATACCAAAGGTGAAGAAAAGTTTATAGGTAGATAAATAAAATAAACTTTAAAAATAATATGCTTCTAAAACATAATTAAAGTCAAATGACCACCAGATATCATAGAAATTGGATTATAGTACAGCTAATGCTTACTATGCCCTACTACTAGAAAAAAACAACTTAAAACGGAATTCTGTACAATTAAGAATACATCATGATATTGCTTATGTATCACATTCACAATTTTGTTAAGAAGAATGACACTGAATGCAAATCAGACATTATGAAAATTGTCTTTTTGTCTGCAAACAGTAGAGCCATTGTCTTGGTTTGAAAATACTACATGGCTTCCTGGAATCTTGGCCACAGGTATTGCCTAAAGTCTTGGATCCTCAATTGGCAGGGCCTTGAGGAGACAGAAATCTCATCCCAGCATATCCAGAAAATCACGCCCAATAGAATATTAGCAAGTTTTTAGACCTAATGGGCTTGCCTTGCAAGACTTTAGTCTTCCTTGGAACTTAGTACTTCCTTTCTTTCTTTCTTCAACTTTTGCGCTCGCCTTCCTTTCATTTCCTTTTTGTGGAATGAAAATGTGAATCCTATGTCTGTCTGCCCTGTATTTCAGAAGCACATCACTAATGTGATTTCACAGGTTCACAGCTGGAAAAGAATGTTGATTCAGAATGAATAATAACTCAATTCTCACTAGCTGACATTTAAATGAAACTTCGGAACTTAGACTTTACAGTTGATATAGAATAAGTTTAGACTTTTGAAGCCTTTGGGATGGAGTGGGTGTCTGTTCCATAAAAGAATGACACGGATTTTAGAAGGTCATAATCATGATGTTAGAGACTAACTGTGTCCCCTAGCCATTATTTATATTTTGAAGCCCTAAGTCCCAACATAATGCTATTTAGAGATAGGGCATTGGGCATTAGGGTTAGATGAACTCATGAGTTCCCAACTAAATCGTGATGGGATTTAGTTCCCTTATAAAAAGAAATCCAAGGCAGTTTACTTTTGTTTATCTCAATCATGTGAGGACACAAAAAGTAGCCAACTGCAAGCAAGGAATAGAGCCCTTACCAGAAACTGAATGAGAAGCACCTTAACTTTGAACTTGTGAGAAACAAATTTCTGTTGTTTAAGCTATATAATCTATAGTATTTTGTTATGGCAGCAAACTAAGATGATTACATATTTTATTTACAATTTTAAAGGGAGCAATTATCAAGTAAAATTGATGATACAAATTCCTAAATGACAGAAGAGAAGTGAAAGTTGGATAATATTATGATCAAATATTTTATTGCAGCTTATCGATGGATAATACTTATAACTGGTAAATTAAAACACTATAATCATAACATTTAGGATAAAAAAATAACACTTAGAGGACTCAAAAAGATAAATGGTTGAAGATGATATTGTCTAAAGAGTAGTTGCTGAAAAGAAGGTAGGTAAGTTTATTCACTGTAGGGTTTTTTGTTTCATTTGGTTTTAGTTTCATGCATTGCTTTCAAAGAAGGAAAACAAATCATTCATATGCAGCACTATCAATTGCATTGTGAAAGAAATTCTGTCTAGACATGGATTATAAGGCCCTGAGAATATAAGACCTACATCTTCTCACTCCTCAGCATTTCATCTTAATGCATAACAGAATTTTTTTTTGCACATGGTGGAGCTGAACAAATATGGTAGACTTATGAATTTTATGTTCATAGGGAGATAGATGCTGCAGCAATGCCACACAAGAGTTGTGATCCTTGTGGCTTATTTGGTACAAATGCTTAGGTAAGGAAAAGGAATTGATCAATTTGGAGCTTAGCTCATTAAATTAATAATGAAGGCCAGGGATATAGGGACCATAGATTCTGTCATTTCACTTTATAAATGAGAAAAACAATAAGAATTTTTATGACTTTAGGAGAAGTAAAAAATATTAAAACCTAGACTTGTCTTAAGAAAGTTAACTCATCATGCATGTAAAGCCTAATCAATTCTTTAATTCTATTTCTTCTTAATTGACTTTAATTGCCAATTCTTGTCAACAAGGACAAACAGACCTTGCATTTTAAATGAAATGATGCAAGCCATAATAAATGCTGCTTTGAAGTTTCCAAACCATTTCATATGCATGAAGCAATAGCTTATAGTAGTCTTTGTTTCTATACTAAAGCAAAAAGAATCACATTGTATTTTAGATTTTCTTAGAAACACAAATACTGAAAAGGGCATCTTTCATGAAAGTTACATGTTTTCTCTGTGAAATTGCTTACATGAGAACAATCTTGAAATAATCTTAGCATCTCCACATTATTTTTACTTAATGTACTTTGCAATGTGTTAAAAGAGAAGCATTTTTTTGTCTTATATCTTTAGATAACAAACATACAAATTTGAACAAGGTGAAACAAACTCCAGGATGCTAACAACACAATTTGAAACTACTGAGAATTAGTTTAAAATGAGAGCCTTGAAATCCTTCTATCTCCTAATAACATCTAACAGGAATACACTCCCGAATATTATCACTATATCTTTCAAATTCCAGTGAAAATCTCATCTAATGTTTAGCAGCCACTTTGGTCAAAAAGTTTTTCACAAAGTAAAACAGAAATCTTTGGAAATTAATTAACCATTAGCTCAGATTTTTTTCAAAAAAGTCATTTAAGAATGTCTGAATTACTGTCAAGATATAGTGCCAAATCTAATACCAGTTTATTTCCAGAAAGTTTCTGTTTTTTAGGCAGAAAATTATGGGGGAAGAAATTGACCTAGTAAAACCCAGTAATTTTCTTGGTGTACCATTTCAAGTGAACAAGTGCAAATTTAATTTCATGTGCTTCATCCAGAAGTTGAATACTCGTTTAAGTTTTTCCCTTTTAAGAGTCTATTACATTTTAGTGAAAACATCGTCCTGATAGTTGAGCAACATATGGATATAGCAAAAATAGTTTTTTGGAGACTGAATACATGAAAAATATATGTATAGTGAAATATAGTACAATGAATACTTTCTTTGTAATAAAACTTCTCATGTTTTTACTCTTTTCATATTTAGTATTCTAAAAATCTGAAAGACATTTTGTCTTTAAACACATGCATATTATGTGTTAAAAAGGGATTAATCCTTTTCATACATAATTAGATAAATGCCTTTACCCAAAGCCCTGTGTTTTCTTAACCTACATGTCCTTTCTTTCTTTTTTTTTTTTTTTAATTTGTAGAAAATCTGCCTTTGGTTTTGCCACTCTTAACCAGAGGTAGACCTCAATAGGAATTGAGGCAAAGCTGTTCTACAAGTAAAGACTGAAATTCTGCATCAAAATAAATTATTCTTTGTGTTTACTTTAACTAATATTTTGATGTTTTTTAAAACTCTTTACTCCTTCCATTTTTCATTTATAATGAGAAATAATTATTGTGAAGCCTCCAAAATATACTCATTGGCAAGAATAAGCAAAATATGGTATAGTCTTTTGACTACCTTTAAAAAATATTTTAGGTGGAACTAAGAAATTATCTTCATTAAAAGTGACATCACAGTGCTTGCATTAATATCAATAATACATGTGTACAGGCATTTAGTAGCCAAATAGCAGCCACTAAAAATAAACTATTTGTGAACAACTAAATATACAGTTAATATCTAAGTCATGTTTGACAATTATGTTAATCAGAGCATGTTGATAAAATCTGTTATAGCACATTATTAAGTAAAAAGGGATGGATCCAAACTACTAAACAGCATGTGCAGCCCAATCCTGATATTAAAAGTAAGCATTGTATCTGTTGAGTACAAGTAACTAACATAATTTTCACCAAAATATTAATAATGATTTTTCCCTGTATGGTGAGCTTTTGATAAATCTTATCATTTTTTATTCACATCCTTGCTTTTTCCTTGAAAATATAGTGTTGTCATTAGAAAAGAAATTATGATCAAAAGAAGCTATTCCTCTTTGACTTGTACAAGAATTACATGTGAAAGCTGCCTTGAAATGTTTTAACAGAGACAGAATTATTATTCTTCCAAATTAAAGATGCCATTTAAAATACTCAAATGCATATCATAGGAGGATGCTTTTTGAAATCTCTTTATCTATGATATGAAATTTTACCCTTGGAAAAGATAACTATTACTAACAAATTACTCTTATTTCACTTCTCATAAGCAGTCTACCCAATGCAATTCTTGCTATGAGCTGAACAAAAGGGCTCGAATAATTGCTCCAATGAAAGGACATCATGTAGGTCCTGCTGCCACTATTAAAGATGAGTTTCTATCTAAGGTCAGGATGAATAATAAGCAATTATACCACTCAGGGTTGAGTTAAAAAGTACTTGGTGTTTATATGACCTTCCATGAGCAGTTTAGTATATTTATAAATATTTGCCATCGTTTGCCTTTTGTCATTGACTAAGGATTGACCTGTGTCACTTGTCACTGACACTGAACACCAAAATGAATTGAAATTCTGTCTTTAGAAATAGGTTTCCTTGATACTGTGACATTTATAAATGGACCTTTAAAGACTGCACTTTTTCTATACACTTTGTTTCAATTTCCTGTCACTCTCAAGTGGAGATTTTTATAATACTAAATTTATCACATCTTTCCAAGATCATTTCTCTGACTCTAAGCTTCTGGTATACACTTCATCTCTGAAGGAATCTATATTTATTCTCCCCCACCTTCAACTTAAAACAAAGTATATATAAAAAGCACTCTCAGGACAGGATATGACATCCCTTTTTAAAAAAAGGTAGAAATACCAACTACTGAGAGTATAGTGAATTATTAGTTTAACACCAAAGCTAGTTGGAAGGCTTATTATCATGTTGTTTTTGAAGATAAGCAATTTTCATTTTCTGAAAATGTCAATCTCTTTCTCTATTTTTGTAATATAGAAATTGACATAGAGAAAAATATTTGATTGGTTTGGTCATTATATAAGTTATAGCTCACCTAAATTTCTTTTTGCCATTCATTCTGTATTGAATGGCTTTTATCTCTTATTTTCTCCTCTCCTTTTATGAACGAATTTATAGCACTCTAAGCTTTCTCTTACTGCCGTTATTTTTGCACTTTCTGTTCTTGCTTAACATCTTTGTAATTTTCTATAGTCTATTATTTCTCATGAAGACAGGCAACTTAGGATTCTCTTGACACAGTTGTATAAGGCCTAAGATTTTTTTTCTCATGCCACATATAAGCCCATGATTGCTGCCTCTATGATTAGCAAAAATAAGTAATTAAAATATTTTTAAAAATCCTCCATTTGCTAGGTTGATAATTACTTTATTTTCAAAACATTAATGTGAAATAAATTTGCAGTGTGCATCATATATGCTTCAATAGATTGCCACTGTTACTGAGCAAAAAATGTCAGTTTCCAAAATAACTAACGCAATTTAGCAGCACACTTCATTCAGCATTTTAATTATACATTTTAGTCCATTCCTCAGTTTATTAGTCTCTTTTTAATATGTATGGCACAAAACCATTGCCACAAGAAGATAACGCCTGGAACTTACATGTCCATTGGGCACAACTATCGGCATTTTTCCTCTGCTTAGGTCATGAACCCAATTAATCCTCATTGCAGAAAGGATAAAGGAAATACCAGTGATCATACACTCTAAATGTTATCTGAATCTAATCTGACAGTCATTGCTGATTGAACTTGGTACCCCTGAAGCTTAAGAAATAAGTATTAGCAGGCATATAGATTTCTCCATATTTCACTAATGGCTACTCCAAATGCTTTTGAAAATCAGCTAAAGTAAAACTGCAAAGTTATATGTGGGATTAATTTTTATTGCATAGGCTATAATGAGTGTGAATATCCAAAAGCTGTTCATAGTTTTATAGAATTCACATCATCTTTACTTCAGAAAATCTGCCTACATTTCCTCTAGTAATCTTCATGTGAAACTGATAACACATGGAATGAAATGTTAGCAATTCAATTTTAGTAGATATTTAATATTTTTATTTTTGCATTTTAGTACAGAAAGAATCTTAGTGATATTTCTAATCTCAGACTTTTACATGGTTCTTGGACCTGTTAAACTATTAACAAATGTTTGCTGAACTTTATGGAATTATATACAACTATATACATATAGTTGAATATAATATAGTTGTATATAATATTTCAGAAAGTTGTAATCATGGCTTACAAACAATTCTATATCTATCATCTTCATGTATTTATTAATATTATCATGAAATGTTCATAATACTAAACTTTAGTGTGATTTTCAAAGCTATGTTTCTAAATGGTTTTCCTATCCTACTACAAATATAGAAGGATATTATACTTACAATTAGTATATTAGGGTATGTGCTAAGACATGTTACATTGAGAAATACACCAGATTCTTCATGTTTCTAGTGCCAAAACTATGCTGAAACAATTTCTTACTAGAAGTAGCTCCTTCAATGATATGTCCAGTCTTACTGGTATAGAATCTGCCTGTATATATTCACTTTCTGTTGTTACAGTTGAATACCAAAGATTGGGTAATTTATGAAGAGCAAAGGTTTACTCAGCTCAGTAGCTTTGCTGCAACAGCCTAAATTTCCATTGTCATGGCTGGAAGCTGCATACTGGAACCTTTCCCAGGCAGGCATCACATGCTGCTGATGGCTATATAGTTCTGGGATCTCAAGTTCAGTCCACTGAATCCACTAGGAACTATATTGGAGGAGATGTTCTATGGCAGCTGCACCCCTGTAGCATGTTTGTGTTAGGGACCACAAACTGTTCAATACATCCTTTGAAATTGCAGTGGAAACAACCCAGAATTCACAGCTCTTTCATTCGGCACATATAAAGTAGTACTTCCATCTGGACACCACAAAAGCCTGCCTCTTGTGCCTTCCCTAGTGGCTGCGCAAACCTCAACAGGATCCATTTGTGCTATATCTGGGGAGGAATATCTTATGGTCTAAAGGGGGCCCCAGGTAGTGAGAACATGAAGAGTGCCACAAATCATTCCCCAAACCAATCTGCTCTGCCAGGCCTCTGAGGCTGTGATGAGAGTGGTAACCAACAAGAACTCTGAAATGCCCTTGCTATCTTTTTCCCTTTGTTCTGATGCATAGCACCCAGCTTCCTATAATCCATTCTAATCTCTTTATCAAGTTATCACTGGATCATACCCTGAGTACTCTCTCTTGAACATGCATTTTAGCTCTTTACATGATCAGGTTGTGAGTTTTCCAAATATTTCCTTTCTGTTTTTCTTTGCTCCTACGTTTCACTGAAAGAAGCCAAAACCAGCCATGCAACAGCTTTACTGCTATACCACTGCTTAGGTATTTATACTGACAAACCCCCTATCTTATCACTCTTAAGTTATCCTACATTCCATAGAATCCTGGGGCATGAACACATGCACCAAATTTTTTGAAGCTGTATAACAACAATATCCTTTGCTCCAGTTTCTAATACTTGCTCTCATTTTCAACTAAGAAATCATCATAATCTTTAAAGTTTATATTTCTATCAGCATTATAATTATGACCACTCAAGCAATCTCAAAGAAGTTTCAGACTTTCCATAGTCATCGTGACTTCTTTGGGAGCCTTCACAAGATTCATTCTAATAATCCATTCTAAGCCCCTTCTGCAAATTCTTCCAGCTTCTGCCCACTCCCTAGTTCCACAGTCACATCTACATTTTCAGGTACTCATTATTAGCAATAGTCCCACATCTTCATACCAATTTTCTGAATTAGTCTGCTTTCTACTAAAATTTACTACTAGTGATTAGGTAGTTTATAAAGGATAATGGTTAATTCAGCCCATGCTTCTAGAGGATAGACTGTCTAAGGTTAAAATTCTGCATTTGATGAGGGCTATCTTCATGGTGGATACTCTTTGCAGAGACTTGAGGTAGCGCAGGCCAACACCATATGGGGGAGTACATATAAGAGGCACAGCCAAAATAGTAACAGATCTACTTTCAGGATAATTCATAAAGCCATTAACCCACAAAAAGGTTAATCTAATAGTGATGGCAGAATACTTAAGACTTACTCACCTTTTAAAGATATTTTATGGTATTAAGAATATGTCAAAATAGGGACTAAATATCAAAATAAGTTTTGGTGTAGATATTCAATATACAGCAACCCCCAATCATCCAATTTAGAACAAAAAAAATCACTAGAAATGTAAATAATTTAGATGCCTCTTTTTCCTTCTCAATTCACACTCAATCATTTCTGAAACTCTCCTCTATTCTACTTTCCATATATCCTTCAAATTTCCCTCTTCATGGATTACTAGCTGAGTGATAATTATCTCTTTCCTGGATTATTGTACTACCCTTCTAAAATCGATTCTCATACCCAGTCTGGACCCATCATCTGGTTTTCCTTTAATTTGTTTTTAAAAATATCAATCATGATTTCTCCACTCCTTAAAGTGAAGAAATTAAAACTTCTAGCACAACCTCTAAGACCTATTATAATTTGGTTCCTACATCTGTGTCTTATTGATTGATGGTACTTTTACCTTTCAGTAACTTCACATATCCTCACCATAATGAGCTCTTTGTTTAGTACTTTTCTGCTATGAGAAATCATAGAAATTCTTGACACTTCATACAGAGATCTTCAGACTCACTTTGCCTTTAATGGACATTCTTGTATCTAAGTTTCTAGTCTAAGCTCCAAATATCTACCTTAAAATCCCTCATTAGTCTCTGGATAATTCCTATGCTGCATAATGTTAGATTCCAGAAAATTCATCAAAGAATAGCTTCTGGAAGGCTAATAGTTAAAAACATACTTCAAAATTCTTACTATATTGAGATGTACTGAAATACTGGTACAGCCAGAGTGAAAAGACCTTTCAGAAAAGCTGAGGCATTCATTTGAAAGGCTACAGGCAGGAGTCAGTCTCATTCCTTCAGTAAGTACACTTCTCTCAGAGTAAGATCAAAAGCAGGGATAGACACATCCTAATAAAGACTCTTTTCAAAGCTTAAGGGTATCAAGGAAATCCACCAGAAATTTGATCATTTTTCAAAACAGACCATGACATATTTTAGAAGAAAAACTTCAGAGAACTTATAGAGTAAAACAGACTATATAATAATATAAATTTTAAAAATCAGACATGCAAAACAATAGAAAAATTTCATTAGGAATCTAAAGTTAAGACAGTAAATAGCAACAGATTAAGATATGATACAATTATTAAAGTGAATAGAGAAGGATTTTAAAATGATTTAACTAGTATTTTAAAGAAAATAGAGGAAACGACTGACATTATGAGTAAAAAGAAATGTGAACAAAAGAATATTGTCATCTAAACAAATGAATCAAATATTCCCAAAGTGAAAAAGCCTACCTAAAATTAGGGACCCACTGAATGAATTAAATAGCAACTCAACCTGCCAAAGTTAGGATTAGGAAACTTGAAGACAGTTCAATTAAAAAAAAATACATATATGCATAGAGGAAAAACATGAGAATAATAGAAAAAATATATTTATTTCAAGAATCAAATTTTATAATATGTATGACTTTACTTAAAGTCATAAGAAGAGAGGAGAATGATGAGACACATATAATATTAAAAGAAAATTTCACAAATCTTGCAAAAGGTATTTCCCTACCAATTGAAGAAGCTAATCAAATCCCAAGCAAAATAAATGCAAATCAGACTTCACCTAGATAAATTATATTAAATCACTAAAAACAAATGATTAGAGGACCAATTACTTGAAGGTAATCTGACTTCTCAACATACATTATAAAGACCAAAGATGATGCAATGAATATTTAAAGTGCTGAAAGCTTTTTTTTAAATAAAGTATTGAATTATATAGTTAATAAAAAGCCTTTCAAATGTAAAGCAAATTAAACATATTATCAAAAGCAAAACCCTAGGCTTCATCACCCAGTAAGTTCAAAATATAATAAATGCTAAAGACAAAATCTTTTGAAGTCATTAAAGCACCAACTGGAATTAACATCATTACATGTTGTAAATACATGGGTAAATCCAAAGAGTATTAACTATATAAATCACTGATAACAGAGATAATAATGTGTTGTTTTATAGATTATGCAGAATTAAAATATGACAAGTGCAAAAATAAGCAGGATAGCCCCGTTTCCCAATAGACTTGTTTCATATCAATTCATTACCTGTCTTTTGTAATATCTTTTGTCACTTTTGCTCCAAACCCTTTGCACTATTAAAGCCAAAACCCTTTGGTTCTTCCTAATATCTCATGAAACTAATTGCTAGTGTGTTGGCAGCAGCTAATCCTGGATTTGCCTTCTTCCTCATTTACAGCTCAGACTTAGCTGGGTGTTGTGGTGCACGCCTATAAATCCTAGCACTTTGGGGGGCTGAGACAGGAGAATAGCAAGTTCAAAGCTGGGCCTCTCCATTGGAGAGGCACTAAGCAATTCAGTGAAAACCTGTCTCTACGTAAAACACAAAATAGGGCTGGGGATGTGGCTCAGTGGTCGAGTGCCCCTGAGTGCCAAAAAAGGAAAAAAGAAAAAAGAAAAAAAAAAACCTCAGACTTCACTGACTACTGACATAATAGAGCAGCAACTATAATACCTTCTGGTAATAAAAAAGGAATAAAATTCACAGAGGCCATTGTTCTAAATAGACTTTTAATTTTTAAGAGACCTTAAATCCTTGCTCAATACTGGTGATGGACTGAGAGAATTATATACATAAATTACTATAATGCTACACTAGCACATCATCATCTTCAAAAGCTTTTTTTTATCTGGCTGTCCCCAGTCTATGGAGTTTTCATCAATAATATTATGATACTTTTTTTTGGTATCACTAGTTTAAAACATTCCATGTCTGTTATAAGCATTATATGTGTTTGGTACCAGTGAATCATATTTTGGTCAATGAAAAAGCAGTTGAGGATTATTGCTTTGCTTTCATTAATGAAAAGGAAAAAAAATCACATCTTTCAAGAGTGATTTAAAGACATCAAAACTAGAGCCTTTGGCAACCAGTTGGGCCACCAATGTGTGTTTGGTGAGGGAATAACACATAAAGATTATCCTACAGAGCAATAAGAGTTGAATATAAGAATAAAGACAGAATTTGAAACAGAAAAAACAACTGAAATTGCTATAAACAAGAGATAATTCTTACTATAAATGAACTGGATAATGAATTACTTAAGGCACATGCATGTACTTGGTCAAACAAGAGCACTGGTTTCCCTGGGCGTGGTGGCTCATGCCGAGGGAAATCCTAGCATCTTGGGAGGCTGAGACAGGAGAATCGTGAGTTCAAAGCCAGCCTCAGCAATGGCAAGGAGCTAAGCAACTCAGTGAATAAATAAAACACAAAATAGGGCTGGGGATGTGGCTGAGTGGTCGAGTGCTCCTAAGTTCAAACCCTGGTACAAAAAAAAAAGCACTGGTTTACTAGTTTATTTGTGAAATCATAAATGTCTGTAATTAAGCATTTGTCAAAAGGGTACCTGAGATATTTGTGCAGAGAGAAAAGGGAAAGGCTTAGTGACTACTAGTAAATAAAGAAAAAAAGAGATAAAAAGTAAGTGAGCTCAATGATATCTCAATTTCACCTTGAATTCTGAAAATGAGCAAAAGGCAAGAGGAATCTAGTCAATCATATTGTATGGAGGCACAGGCAAATGAAGAGCCAATGTAATGTTCACAGAGGTTTATATGACTCTTAGCTTATATAGAGCTATATAGCTATCCTAAAGCTTGCTTACTTTCTCCTTCCATTATTATGGGCTTCATTTATTCAGGTACACCATTAAGAAAAATAGCTCCCATAAAATTTAGATAGAGATGTTCTTGATATTTTTCTTAAACATTTTGATGTATATCTAGTTTTGTGACCATTATTTGCAAATAGGTAATTGACAGAGGACTTTGTGTTCAATACCACACCATGAACATCACAAGTTTATAACCTTTATACTAGAGAGAGAAGATCTCCATTCCCTACTTTCTGTGTGTACATATGTCTGCACACTGCATCAAAACCTAGTCCCAAGAAAAGAATCCTCCATAAGTTAACACACAAATTCTAAAGTTTCAGTGGAAACTTGAAAGACAGAAAAGTAAACTAATATGTAGATCTTTGTCTACTCAAGGCTATGCCAGTTTGGAATGACAACTCATCTCCTCCAGAAACTAAGGATATTGAGTATTCTATGCCTTTCTTTATAATTGGCTGCAATATACTTTTAATATGTAGAATTTTTAAGATTGAGATGTAACTTTTTTTGCCCCATACAAGTTTGACATATATTTTAGTATTAGGCTCTAAATAATAAATCTCATTAAGAGAAAACTTAACCTAAAGTTTAAATGGAATGACCAATCCATGTGTTCCTTTAAACGAGTTTCAGGTACTTGAAAATATGACCTGGAAAATCATTCAGAGGAGGTACCAGAGGGCAGTGCCCAAGTTGTATGAGAGATAGACAGATGGAAAAGGTGGGAATACAAGGATAAGAGAATAATTCTATAAAATGGGCTCACTGTGCTGATCCCCATTTGAAACAATTGACCTGCAGTGCCACCTGGCCTAAGTAGACAGGATGTGTCACATTCTTCAGCAAACTATCTGTTATTTATGGGAGAAATGCAGACCTATAACACTATTGATAAGAGGAACCCAAGTTTCCCTGAAGGGGTAGACTTTTGTGACCCTTTTCACAGACCAGATTCTGAAACTCAGAGAGATAAGGATAATTCCTTCTAACCATAAAATCTGTAAGAATTTTTGGTTAAGAATCCAGTTAGAACAAGTCAGCATGGCAAGTGACCTAGAGTTGTCATGACAGTGGGGACTTAAAAATCTGATGTATCCTGCTGTCAGTCAAAAGTCAAGAGGAGGACCTGGGCAGGACTCTCTGGAAACTTCTCTGGGATCCCCAATAAAACTAGAGTATAGGAGAGGCACATTGTCCCTCTCTTCTCTGAGAGGACCTACTCTCTCCATTGAGTTTCTCCTCTCCCTTTTCCTGTCCCTTCAGTGAACTCATTCCTGTTAACACTGAATGATGTGTCTGAAATCTTTCTGACTTGATCCAGAGAATCCAAGTTTGAATGGGCATTGTGTCTTTGTACTACCTCAATTTCCAAGAAGGCCCCAGCTCTACAACTGTTGGATGAGAGAGTACATGAATATGAGGAAGAGGAGCTGTGGGCTCAGCTGTAATTAATTTCCACAAGCTCATTTCAGACTCTCAAGCAAAATTTAAGCCCCAGACACATTTATCCAGAGATGCAGATTCAATCACATGCAAACCCCCTGATTCAGTGACGCAGCTCATTAGCAGTAATAGACATCCCCAGGCTTGCTAAGCACCTAATTTGCTATGAGAAAATAATTTTAAGCAAAGATGAAAATGAACCAGCATAAAATCATAGCTTCGAAGATAATTAAGAAATGCCAGAAAAATATGATTATATATCTAGATACTTCAATTATATAATGTACTATATATTTTATTACGTATAGATGCGTCCTCACTTCTGTCTAATTCAAAGTGTCATTCAAACATTTCAATATGCACTACAACCCATGTAGTACTAGTGTTTGGGGGAACACAAGAATAAGAATAAACTGGGTTTTCTAGAATTTTTAAAGTTAAAAGACTAGCTAGGCGCGGTGGCGCAAGCTGGTAATCCCAACACTTAGGGAGGCTGAGACAGGAGAATCGCGAGTTCAAAGCCAGCCTCAGTAATGGCGAGGCACTAAGCAACTCAGTGAGACCCTGTCTCTACATAAAGCACAAAATAGGGCTGGGCATGTGGCTCAGTGGTTGAGTGCCACTGAGTTCAATCTCTAGTACCAAAAAAAAAAAAAAAAAAAAAAGTTAAAAGACTGACAGATGTGAAATAGTAGTACTTGATATATGACAAAATATAATTTCATGTTGGGGTGAATAGTACAGATTAAATGCTGTCAGACTTCAAAGAATAGAAAGATTAACATGAGAGAACATTCAAGAAAGATTTAGTTGAATAGGAGGAGCCTGAACTAGCATTCTATTATGGATAAAATTTTATGATAGAAGCCTTTCTTAGGTGAATGCATATAATCAGAAGAAAAATGCTTGTCAAAATTCCTCTTTAACCAATTTTCATGTTCATGTCAATAAAGCAAAAGTTTCTAAATGTTCATGGAGGACAAGAACACGTGTTCTGCTGTTGACTGTAAGGTTAGGCACTTTCATAGTTGTTTCTCTTTGCATAGGGGTTCTGGTTACTAACTTGATGCTATTGACCCATTTCTATGCATACAGACAATTTCTTGGCATTCCTTTTTGGTTCTTATGGCTTTATTTTGGTTGCAAGTTCAAAAGGACAAGTAATAAGAGATAAAATATCTACATGAAGCCTACAGGCTTTCTTATCAGTGGTGATTGTTTTAGTTAGCTTTTTTGTTGCTGAAACAAAAAGACCTGACAAGAACAATATTAGGGGAGGAAAAGTTTATTTGGCACTCATGCTTGAGAGGTTCATAGACAGCCAACTCCATTGCTCTGTTCCTGAGGTGAGACTGAACATCACGGTAGAAGGTTGTGGTGGAGGAAAGCAGCTCACAACATGACAATCAGGAAGCAGAGAGAGCGCTCCATTTACCAGGGACATAATATATATCCCAAAGGCAGGGCCCTAGTGACATACCTCCTCTCTCTATACCATTGCTTTCCTGTAGTTCTCAGTTAGTCCATGCATTTGGACTCATACACTGATTATGTTAATGATCTAATAACTTGATCATTTCACCTCTAAACTTTCTTGTATTGTCTAACATATAAGCTTTGGGATGACATCTCATATCTAAACCATAATAGAGATTTTACGAATTGTCTATACAAACTGTTCCTTTTTATTAGCTCTATTGTGTCAAAGCTTTGAGGAGAAGGAGTATGAGTATTCACAATCTATACAGTGGTAAGAGATGACAGAAGCCCAACATTTTAACTATCATAAAAGGATCAGAATTTTTTGTCCTATTTTATTACAAGATCTCACTACAAATTTCATTTTCTAATTCATTGTACACTCAAAAGATATGAGTCTTCAGTCTCCTTTCTCAGAGCACGATAATAATAGCAATAATCTTTAGATACACATATTGTCACTTTTTCTCTCTTTATCTTGATTTTATCAAAAGATGGTGATTATAAGGAGATCTATAACAAATGTATGTATGCTTGTTTATTTGGTAGGAAAGAAAGGCATTTCAGAGTTTAACACTATTTTTAAATGTGTAAAACTCAAATCAGGTTAACACTCAAATGTCTTACATATACTAGTAAAAATGGTCAAAATTAAATATTAAGTATGAAAATATAATTGAGAAAATAAACTTTGAAGAGAAAATTCAAAAATTATTTTCTATATGATGAAAAAATTGAAACTATGTGGGTGGTTACTTTTGTCATTATTGATTGTTCAGTCCATGAAAAAGAAGCCCTTATAAGAAAGATAACATTATAAGTAAGGCCTTTAGGAATGTCTTACAGAAAGATAATAAATGGATTTTATAGGTCGGTTAGAGTCAAGATTAGATATTAAATTTTTGGATATGTACAAGTAAGTAAAGAATGATGCTTTGATATAAAGAAGTATAGGATGAGATCTTTATAAAATCATGATATTTATCATGTCTAGGAACTCCTAGAACTTATAATTTCTTGGAAGTATCTGAATGTTTACTACACACCAGGTAAGGGATGAATAAGATTTAATTGCATTGAGTATAACAAAGAACTTCATAGAGCAAGCACATCAGCATTATTGGAACTGACACACAAAGGCAGATGTGCCTCCCACAAAGGATGTGGGAAACCAAAGCCCCCAGAAGAATGTCAAAAACAGCCTTTAAAATATTGCACCTCTCAGGAAAAACATGTCTCTATTTCTAACTTCCATCACTACCTATTTATATATCTGTATTTCTCTATTATATTTTAATATATTATTTTTTAATAAAATACTTATCAAAAATATTTGTTATAAATTTGAAATATGTAATAATGCATTTCAATATCATCAAGATGTGTTTATAATTCAAATTTATTTTAAAAATACAGAGAGAGAAATAAAGAGTAATAAAGAGTAATAATAAAGTAATAATAAAGTAACAATAAAGAGTAATAAATAAAGAGTAAGTCTTGGTCAGATTCCATACATGTTCAAGTTACTCTTTTTTTTTTTGGTATTGGGGATTGAACTCAGGGGTACTCAACCACTGAGCCACATCCTCAGCTCTATTTTTATATTTTAGTTAGAAATAATGTCTCGCTGAATTGCATAGGGCCATACTTTTGCTGAGGCTGTCTTTGAATTTACAATCCGCCTCAGCCTCCCAAGCCACAGGGACTACAGGCATGTGCCACCACTCCCAGACATTTCAAGCTACTCTTAAATGTTAGAAATTTAAGCCTAGTTAATTATGCAGTCATTCAACAGATATTTACTAAGACTCTAGAATAGGCATGATATATTTCATCAGTCTGAAATCAGTATAATATCACTATAATTGAGCACAATATCAAATGTTTAACTTTAATCAAATTTTCAGATGTCTCCCTTCTTTGATAAGATTTGTGCTTAAATTAGCACCTTAGTTTGTATATGTTCATATCTGAGCAAGATTTGGGCCTCTATGATCCCTTCTACTTGTGTTACTCCATTACTCCAGGTTGTGTAGTGTTAATTGACAAAGAGACTTTGTATATGAAATTTAGCAGCTGACATTAAAAAAGGGAAATTGTCCTGAATGATTAAAATGGGCACAATATAATCACATAGGCCCTTATAAGTGGTAAAAAAGGCAGTCAGGTCAATTAGAGAGATGAAATTCAGGGGAAAGGAGTCAAGAACAAAGGAAGGCAAGTGACCTCTAGAGAACTATGACAAAGACCATCAGCTATCAGCAAAGAAATGGACACCTCTGTCTTACAACCTCAAGGAACTGAATTCTACTAACAACCTTAAGGAGCAAAGAAATGGAAATAGAACAAAGAGATAAAAGCAAAGCTCTAGCACTTCCTGGACTCCAGGCTTGTGAGATTCTAAGCAGAGACCCAGCCAGGCATTCCAAGCCCTGTGTTAATTGTCTGTCTACTCATTCATTTACATACACTGATGTGTGAATAATTAGAGGAACATTGATTTTCATAAAGATCTCTGAGAAGAAAACTTGTTTAATATTTTTTCTATCCTATGCTGAAATCTGAAAAAAAAAATCAGAACTGACTTTTAAATTTTATCCTTGGTTTTCACATATAAAAAATGGGAATAAAAGTTACTTTTATTAGACAATATGGCCTCTTCAATATTAATTATTTTCACTAGCATTACATATACCTTTAAGATTTTGGACTGAGTCTTAAATGAGCAGAAAGTAGAGGCTTTCATAATAAGAATATTAGGAACGATTAACATAGTGATTAATGTGTGTTGATTAATCTGGATTATTGACTTCATTGGATTAAGAGATGCTTCAAATTAAGAGACTTCTGGGTATTTCAATGAAATTGTTTCCAGAAATGATTGACAAGTGGGACAAACTGGGGTTTGCGGGAGACCACCCTGAATGTGGGAGACATTGTCCAATAGACTGCAGGCCTAAATGGAAGAGAACGTGGAAGAAAGAAGAAGCAACACAGAAGCAAGCCTCATTCTTTTTTTTTTTTTGGTACTGGGGATTGAATTCAGGGGTACTCCACCACTGAGCCACATACCCAGCCCTATTTTGTGTTTTATGTAGAGATAGGTTCTCACTGAATTACTTAGCACCTTGCCATTGGTGAGGCTTTGAACTCGTGATCCTCCTGCCTCAACCTCCCAAAGTGCTGGGATTACAGGTGTGTGCCACCGTGCCTGGCAGCAAGCTACATTCTTCTTAAGCAGTGCTTCAATTACTACAGGAATCCCCTTAAGATACTGGACTCCAGCTCCTTCAATCCTCCAAAGTGAACTCTGACCAGAGATTCTCCAGGGAGTTTCCAGGCCTTCAGTTCTGGACTGGGGCCACATCATTAGTTCTTTTACTTCTGGGGCTCCAGTTTCTTGGACTGGGCAGTTACTAGTTTCTCCAGCTCTACAACTGTAGCCCTTAGGGAGCCATAGCATTTTCTGATTCTGTAAACCAATTTTATAAATCCCCTTTATATAATCATAATGTGATCACAATATAATCATAATATTATACAATCATAATATTATTGTGCGTGTGTGTGTGTGTGTGTGTGTGTGTATACACACACACATATACACAAACCTATGTTCCCTACTGGTTCTGTTCCTATAGTGAACCCTGACTAATACAATTAGGGTGATGATGGTGATAAGATATAGTTTGAATAATTGCCAAGCATTACTCCTCTCTTCCCCACCGGGTCCCTGAGGGATACTGCTATTGCAATAGGTTTACCTCTGGGGAAACTATGACCCAAAGAGGTGAAGTGAATTTTACCATATTGTACAGCAGTTGAACTCCTTCCTTACTTAAGTGAACCAAATTACATGAGGAATGTCTTAGGCTGCTAAATGTCTTTAGGCTGCTAAAATACCATGGAGTGGGTATCACATAAACAACAGAAATTAATTTCTCAGAGTTCTGAAGGCTGAGCAGTCCAAACTGAGATGTTGACAGATTTGGTTCCCAGTGAGAGCCTGCTTCTTTATAGCAATCTTCTCACTCTAACCACACATAACAGAAAGGGTAAGGGCGATCTCTCATGAACTAATGGCCTTCAAAACTCCATCTCCTATTACCGTCACCTTGGGGGCTTTCAATTTCAACATATGAGTTTGGGGAGAAAACAAATAGCCCACATCAAAGTCAAAGGCTTTTAGTCTGTATTAGATGGATTTTTAATGGTACATTTCATCTTAATACTATTAGTAAATGTAATTGTATGAAACTGTAATGTTGGAAAAATTATGTAAAAATATAAAATGCAAAGGTGTTATGTAAGGTTGACTATTCAATGATAAATGTTATGTAGATATAATTTAATACACTGTATGTGATATAAGGAAACTAGTCATGTTGAACCCAAGATGCAAAGAAAGGACCACCAACTCCAATTTTAAATCAACTTAAGCAAGCTTATATTGTGCACACAAATTAGCTGTACAGTGGCTATCCCCTTCAATAGTGAGGACAGCAGCTTTGTCTAAGAATAGGGAGGTTTTTATAACACAGAGAATTATAAAAAAAGGTATCTTAGGAATTTACAACTGACAGGGTTCTGGCAAATGCAATACAGAAGCAGATAGCAAATCAATGATTTACATGACTTAACATCTTTAGATAAGGGAGTAAACTCAGGTTCCAGCATGGAGGAGCTTCTGAGATTTTAAGGAGGCCAGTTACCTAATCAAAGCCAAACATGGTCCAAGCAAGTAAAACAAAAAATAAACCTTTATGACCTCTTGTCAAAATGGCTTTCAATCTTAACAGAATTAGGCTGGGTTCATCAGTCATACAAGGAAGGAAAAGTCAGCACCTATGCTCTGTTTGCAAAAATATCCGTTTAATTGAATGTGTTGTTTTCATTGAGGATGTTATGTCTTTCTCTATTCAAGATTCTTGTCCTTGATATTATGATTTTTATAAAATGGGTGGTTTGAAGAGATAAAATGAAGCCAGAATTAGATAAGCAGTTAGTGTAAATAGGTAAATTGAGTCAGGTGGGACCTGGGAGGCCAATTTGGAAAAGTATTGAGATGCTAATGCCTCCAGAGCCCTCCCTCCACCCTTATCACCCCTGCTCCAACTGGTTGCCAAGGTAACCTGTCCCAAGGAGTGGTTAATTACCCCTGGGCCCTTCCCCCTATCCATTTGATTTTTGGCCATCCCACCAAACATCATAGGCCTAGTCACAAAGGCAGGAAGGAGAGAGATAAGGGGAAGAGAGCAGGAGAACAAAGGAAGCCTAGGACTTATAAAAAGGCAAAACACTTGTACTTCTTGGGATACCAGGATACCAGCTATGGTCCCCTTCTCCCTCCCAGGAGAAGTATACGTTACCCCTTTTTAAATAAACCCTGCTTTATATGCTTGCCTAGGTGTGCTTCTCTAATGTTCAAACTTCAACATGTGGAGGAGCAGAACTCCTCACCAGTAACCGGCGGCATCAAAAATAAAATTTGACATAGGGAATCAGCACTAAGTCACTCCTTATACCATGTGACTTCCATAGAGAATGTCAGAAGTATTTATTTCAATCATGAAATATTTCCTGATGACATATTTTAAAAGGTATTTGTTTTTAAAGTTTCCTTCCGTGAGTTATCAGGTCAAAATTTAAACAAATTAGGATATATATTGCTATGGATAACTTTAGGGTTACCTATAGATTTGAAGAATATAAGATTAAATTTTATTGAGAAAACACAACTGAAGTCATAAATAATTGACATTTGTACCCTGAATATAACTTCGTTTTAGTAAAGTTGACAGTAGATTGAGGGGAGGGAAAAGTGAATAGACTCATCTCAGTCTCACTAACAACTCAAGTTAGGGGAATGAAACAAAAGATACAGTTGGAGTGAAACTAGCAAATCAGCATAATCTTATTTTAAGGACCCTGTTTATATCTCTGAATGAAAAGAAAATGGCGAGGTAACTGTAAATGTCCATGCCACGGGCTTAAAATGAAGGGGGTTATTAAGTGGACAATATTACTTAGTGAAAAAGTGATGTCTTATCAAAATTAGTTATCAATGTGTCAGGATTTCTGACTGCTGGAGCTGGACAGAACTGATGACAAAAGAGTGACCTCTTTCTGGGAGATGCGATTAAAAAGCCAGCTAAGGAGCAGGTCTGCCTGTGCATAGCACAGTCACAGTGTTGGAGAATGTCAATAACCTTCTGGGGAAACTGAAGCTGGCCTATTGATCAGGAGAAGAAAATAAAACACAAAGTGAAGAGAGAATGTTCATTCAAACAGAAATTGCTCAAAGTAAAGCACCTCTATCACCATAATCAAATTTGAGAACACTTTCACTCCCTGTAAAAGAAATGTACCATTAGCATCTCCATCCTCTAGCTTCAGGCAGATTCTAATCTACTCTGTTTCTCTAGGTTTGAATATTCTTAACATTTTACACAAATGAAGTTTGTAAGGCACATGGCTTTTTATGACTGGCTTCTCCTACTTAGCACAATGTTATTAACTTTTATTCATATTATAGCATGTAGCATATTTAGAGTTATAATAAAATCCACTGAACTGTCAACTTTAAACACATGAATTTGATAGTATTTGAATTATATCTCACTAAATCTAAGAAATGAAAAATGTCATAGAAAAGTGACTAATGTCTGCTCAAAGACAAATTGAGCTATTCAAGAGATAGTAGGGAGTACACTGGGATAATTATGAGCATTTGGTAGTGGTAGCATCTCTACCTCAATGCAATTATCAGTTCAAAATAAATAGTTAATGTAAATTATGTTGTTAGGGATCTTATGAGGAGAAATCACCTAGTAAAATAAACTTAAATTAGGTTCTGTCAACAGGAAGAAAACGAAGCAAAAGATGTGCTTATTTGAGAATAGGAATGGCAATTTAGACACATGACCAAGAAGTGTGTTGTAGCAAGACAGGGGAGGAGGGAAAGGCATCAAGCAGAGAGAATCTAATAATAAGTCACTTGTTCTGAAACTTTTTGTATTTCCTGATAGGGGTCACAGGTAGAAGATTAAAGTGTAGATTTATTTTGTGTTTCCTAGCAGACTCTCTCATGAAAATCAAACTCCAGAGGGTCAAGGAGTTGCTAAGTCATGCACACTTAGCCACTTCACTTTTCAAAATGACAGTCAGAGACAAGACAGAGTATGGGTATAACACACTCAACCAGGTCACAAACAGGTCATTAAATTTCTGATAAGCCTTTTCAAAATTTTGTAAACTATAACTGACATTTGGGGAGTTTATTAAATCCAGTCCACAGAGAACTGTAATAAATGACTTTGATTTTCCTCTCTTCAGTGACCCAAAAGTGAACATAACATGAAAAAATTAGCAGTCAGGGGATATAGAATGTGAAGTGAATATTTTAATACATGTAAAAATTTGAATATTTGATCCAATACTTTGTATTGGTAACTGACTGAGTTCTAAGTTTGTTTTATGTGAAACTAAAATACTTTGAAAGACAGCCAATGAAAATGAAAAACATTTATAAATGCATTTGGAACACTCCAAAGGAGATACAAAACTAAGTTTTCAACTAAAATGTACAAATCAAAGTGTAGTACTTAGTTTATGAGCTAATTCTTAAAGAACTTAGACACTGTGGTCAAATTATAGATCTGGCAAAATGATTTCACTTAAGAAATTTTACCAAGTTTAAAAATCTCTAATGATTCCTGATATTGAATTGATTATGCAGTCTGATATTTTTAATTAGAGTTATACATTCAATATCATTCAATATTTAGATCAAAAGATGGGTTAATTTAAGGCCTTTCATAAATTGGATGCTAACACTAAAGCTAATGGTCATAAAATGTAAATAATATGATATATCTATAAATAGTTAAAAGAGATTACTAAGAAGACCAGAAGTCTGATTTTTCCTGCTGCTCTTTTATTTATTACAGTTTTCTGTTATCTATACAAAATGTTATCTAAGCTTTTAAGTCTGTTCTACTTTTTAAAGTTTCTATATCTGTTCATTTGATGGATTAATAATTTGAATGGGCTACTGGGTGGTAATTATGGGCAGGTGGAGCATGGCTGGAGGAAGATCATGGTAGACATGCCATTGGAACCCCCTGTCCCCGCTCTCCTACCCTCTCCCTCTCCTCTTCTCTTCCCCTCTCCCTCTCCATGTTTCCTGACTGCCATAAGTCAAACCACTTTCCCTTCATAAGGACCTAAAAACCTTACCTTTGAGCTTTCAGGCACTGGAGAGCA
The DNA here is from genome assembly GCA_004024805.1 of Geosciurus inauris. Taxonomy (NCBI): domain Eukaryota; kingdom Metazoa; phylum Chordata; class Mammalia; order Rodentia; family Sciuridae; genus Geosciurus; species Geosciurus inauris. The sequence goes on from PVHX01007940.1 coordinate 64,100, forward strand.
TGCTTTCAAACACATGAGCTTTTGGGGGGACATTTCCCAATCCAAACCATAATACTGATGGATCATGACAAAAGTCATTGTTCTTTATATATTTTAACAATTTTCTTTGTTGTTTTACCCCATATTTCCTTATTTATTCTCCTCAGGTTTCCAGGGTTAGTGTATCATCTTTTCAGTTCATGGCATCTGATCATCTTTGATAAAGATGCCATCTCCTATTATTTAACAATGTCCCCCTTCATTCTCTGTTTATCCCATTCCACCTGATGGGTTTCATTTTAATGTGCTTAATATATGGCATTTGACCTGAACCTGCCCTTGAAAAGTATGTGGTGCTGCTTTCAATAATGTTTTTAACTAATTTAATTGTTATTGCACTATGAATGTCATTCTGAATTACACATTTTATCTCTCATCATATACTTCTTAAGATCCATGCATGTTAACACATCATTTCAAATTAGAATCAATGTCACTCAAATTAAATGTCTAAATTTTATTATTGCTTGTCAAAAAGTAATTTATCTCTTACATTTTCTAAATTATAGTTGTGAACACTAAAAAAGCTATTTTTGTCCACTTACACTGTGTCCATATAATTTACCTACTTGATATGTTTATTTTTTGTGTTTGCTTCTATACCATATTATCAGTATTATCTCAATAGAGGATTCTTTACTGCTTTGTTAAATATCTAGAACATTGCTTGTAGCTCAATATTTATTTAATTAAATTTCTGGCACTATGCTACATACATGGGATATAACAGTGAAAAAAACAGAGAAAAAATACGGTTCATAATTTCAACTGCACACCCTAGGAGAGCACAGTGTAGAGCTGAAGCAGGCATTGACTCTACGATGTACTGACTACAAGAGAGAAAGGACAGTGAAGTAAACTAGTACATGAATGACCAATCCCAACCCAGTTCTCCAGAAATGATTCTGGGAAATATGATAGATAAATGGAAACTTGACAGTTAACCAAGAGTAGTTCAGATAATGAAGTATAGAGAAGGCAACAGAGGGTGCTGAAGAAGGTAGGAAGACTATGTGCAAGGACCCAATGCAGGAGTCTGTGTGGTATGACCAGAGAACACATTTTAGAGAGCATATTTCTGATTCCACATGTATTCTAATTTTTGTTTGTTTGTTTGTTTATTTGTTTTGAATTGCCTTCTCTTTTTGTCTCAGTATTACTTTTTCTTAAATCAGGTTTCTTCTTTTCATATGTATAGCTACCATAATTCTTCTACATTTTCATCTTATAAGTGAAAAGAGGTCTAGACAGTATTGCTATTAACATGCTGAAGAGATTTAATTTAATTCATTTTGTTCCCATCACAGTAACAGTAATTTTCAGAATTTATTCTCTTATATGAGAAACAATAAATCTAATTGAAATACTTGATCCCTGTACAAAACTCTAATATTTATTAGGCACCACTACAGTGTGGACATAATGATCCAATAAAGAACTATTAGCTGTAGCACTTCCAAAGAGTACTTCAAAACATTGAAGGCTAAATATCCACAATAGAAAATAGGAATTTAATAATTTTACATCACTATGTAAGCATTGACTGATTTAGCCATTTTTTATGAAGAATGTGTTGCATTTTGGATAATTATATTCCTAGAGTATATATGAATTTATGAATTTTTTAAGAAGTAGAATTAATGGGATTAATTAAGGGGATTGTTGAGAAAGACTTGTAAATAACTTTTAGTTACTTAGAATGTCTCATCCTCAATTTCTTGCAGTGATATGGTACTTTTCCCCTATCTAGTTAGACTTACTGTACTCAACAAGAATGGGTACATTGTGATCTTCTCATTTGCTTTCTGTGATTGATCCATCTCCCTTCATAATCTCACTGGTTAATAAAATTGTTTTGGAATTTCAAACCCTTTGATTATTATTTGTACATTCCAAAGTTGTTGAAAATGTGCATGCATTCTATATTAATTTGCTTGAACTCCAAAGGAAAAGTAGATGGTGGTTAATCCAGTCTCAATTTCAGTCGCCATAAACTAGAAGATCACTAAAATTTCACAAACAGCAAAAAGCCAGAACCAAGTACTATGGTACCCAAAGCATAAAACACAACATTGTACTCTTTGTTAAATATTAGATATATGAATGAATGGGTCAAGGGAAAAATGAATATGATAGAAAAGGGGGTTTGTTTTACTTAGGGAATGGGTAGAAAGAGTATGTCTGTCTGGATATTTGTTTACTTCCTGAAAAAATTGCAGAGTTTTATGAAGAAAAACTATCTTTGCCTTATTATTTACTACCTTAATGGTATCTGGGATTTGGATTAATCATGTAAAACACATAGACAGGGAAATGTTGGTTTATATTTATATTCATAAATCCCTAGAAACAGGAGGGACTTCATGCTGCACATGACCATATAAGGTTGAAGTGACAAAGAATGAAGAAGTCAAGACAAAATGTGGGTAGGAGTCTGTATTGTAGTTTCTGCAGGTAGGAACATGTCAGGCCTCCTATGTAGGCTCAGGATGGGCTAGTCTGAATAATTTATGCACCTTGGGGAAGACAAGTGGCCCATAGCCGTTTGGTATTTGACCCATGGATGATTATAGCTGAGGAACAGTGTCTCAGAATGTAAGAACCTAATAAAGGAGGTGGCTGAGGGTAGGACTGTACTAGTTTGTTTGTATTTGAAATGCAAACTCCCAGGAGAGTCTGTACTTTTTTTTCAAGGATATAGCAGAAATCCCTGGTAAGGGCAGCTCCTTCCATGGTCAGCAAGGCCCCAAGGTATCAATGAATTAGAAGAGAAAATAAGATATGATTTAAAATTTACAAAGAATTGTTTTGTGGGGAGATGGGTACCAGAGATTGAACTCAGGGATACTAGACCACTGAGCCACATCCTCAGCCCTATTTTGTATTTTATTTAGAGACAGTGTGTCAGAGTTGCTTAGTGCCTCATTTTTGGTGAGGCTGGCTTTGAACTCTAGATGCTCCTGCCTCAGACTCCCAAGCTGCTGGGACAACCATAAGGAATCTTAGATTAACTGGATCCAATAGTTTAGAAGGAGGATTTCAAGCTGCAGTTTATCTACTCAGGAGATTAATCTGCAGTTTTAAAAGGATACGTTAGAACGGAGAAGCTTAATGGATTCCTCTATTTGTACAGGTTTCTTAAACTAGTCTCTTTTAGGTCTCATCTTACTCTTTTCTTACTGCCTATTCAAAATTGCCTTACCACCTTTTACAACTCAATTGCCTTGAAATATGGTATATTAACCTGTGGTATACAAAACTTCTTTGTTTATAACATATATTCATTTCAAAATATTTGTTTGCGTTGAAAACGTGAGTGATTTTCAGAATTGAGGGCAAACAAATTATCTCTTTTTTTAACTTTAAAAAATTGATGGAAGATTTAATGGAGGTTTCACAGAGTGGATATTTAAAAATATACTTTGATTACTATGTGATTTAAAGAAGTCCATTGAATTAGACAAAGGGGGATGAAGGGAAGGGAGAGAGAGGGGACTAGAAAGGGCAATAGAATTAATTGGACATAATTTTCCTAGCCTTTGAATACACAACCAAAGTTACTCTGCATCATGTACAACCACAAGAATAGGATCCTAATAAGTTATACTCCATGTGTGTATAATGTGCCAAAATATATTTTACTGTCATGTATATCTAAAAAGAATAAATTTTTTTTCTTTTAAAAATTATTGTTTAAAATAACTAACATATAAAAACTACAAATTAATTGTAATGCAAACACTAATGGTAAATCAATCTGGGAGAAAGATTTAAAATTTCTCATCACCTGGCATTTAAAAAGACAGATAATTTATGTACATACTTTTGTTTCAGAAAAGTATAATGATGTATTACGTAAAGGAATTTTAAGCAGAGTTTCAAGATGATAGTTTACAGGAAGGTTGCATTCCTAGTTGTTCCACAGTTAGGATTCAAGCAGCAGTACAGCCTCTCAGTGAGGTGAATGGAAAAGACATTTCACTAAAATTCAATATTGGACAGTCAGAGTACCTTCGAGACTGAAAAATTTGTCCATTAACAAAGAAGAAAGAGTATGTTGGAGCTGAGCTGGTTATGGCAGCAGCAGCTGGAGTGGTGCTGGTTTACCACAGATGGAGGGAGAGCAGAGAGAGAAGAGATATGGACAAAAAAAACCTGAGACCAGAAAAGAGGTCTGAACTTAGCCAATCCAGAGGCTGCATTGTGCACTGGTGCTTGAAAAGTGCTCTCTTTTTATAAGTTGGCCATAAAAGCTGAGGAGGAAGCCATCTGGAAGTCACTACATTGAAGCTACTGCTAAGGAGCCAGGAGATTAGCTCAAACACTGTCATGCTCTCCCGGCAAGCACCTGCCATGTGGCCTATGGTGAACCTAGCAGAATGGGAGTGAAATAGGTACACAGAAGATTGTACTCAGAGGGATTCAAGTCAGAAAGGTGAGGGAAAGCCGGGCACGGTGGCGCACGCCTGTAATCCCTGTACTTTGGGAGGCTGAGACAGGAGAATCATGAGTTTAAAGCCAGCCTCAGCAAGAGTGAGGCGCTAAGCAACTCAGTAAGACCTGTCTCTACATAAAACACAAAATAAGGTTGGGGATGTGGCTCAGTGGGTCGAGTACCCCTAAGTTCAATTCCCATTGTCAAAAAAAGAGAAAGACAAAGACAAAGAAAAAAAAAAAGCAAAGTGAGGGGAGCCCAATTCATTTCTCCTTTGAGTCTGGTACCTCTTAACACCAGCTAAAGCAGGTTGGAAATCAAGAGTCTGGTGTGAATACTCTTAGGGACTAAGTCTTGGAAGACTGTTCCCAAGCAGTAGAATGTGTGGGTGATTGACTCCTCTCCCCCATAAGTAGAATTTGGGGGAGGCTCCCCTGATAGAGATTGGCAACTGCCAGGCCCGAAGGGGCCTGTCAGTCTAATCTCTCCAGAGCACATACCATCCAGCAAAGCCCCTGAGGCCTTATTAGATCCAAGCCCTCTGTAGCAGGGCTCATACAACTGTACAGCAGCTCCACGCTGGGAGTGCACCAATCTGGTCTATGTAGACAAGCTCCAACTGACAGTACATTCCACTCAATTCTACCTCATATTCATTAGAAGGGAAGCTGGGAGTCATTTCAACCATGTTTGGGTTTAGACCACTCCAATTGGCAACTCCGACAGCAACATAAAAAAGATGTTAGTACCCTCAGCTCTTGCTCTTGCTCTCAGTACATATACTCAAGAAGAAATGGCTCAAGAAGAAATGGAAAGAAAGACAGTTGGGCATAGACAGTGGGCATCCATTCTCATAAATATTTTGACCATCTAAGATAGTCCATCATATTTCATTAAGAATCTTTTTCAGTGTGTGTGTGTGTGTGTGTGTGTGTGTGTGAATTCTTGATGTGTTGATTGGTTCAAGGACATATATATGTTTGTTCCTTTTTCTCATTTTAACATTTTAAAAGTAGTTATTTTTCCTTGTCTTGTCTTTTGAGAGTTAGGAGTTTTTGGTCTGTACATTTTGGTTTTGTTTCATATTGTTCTCATTTGTTTGTTTCTCTTGTTTCTCTTTCTCTTTTCTTCCCCTGCTATTAGTCAAATTCTGTTGTTCTCTCATTCTCTCTCCCTTTACTTTTTCTCTGATTTTTCTCTACCTTCCTTATAAACATCACCTGCTACATCTCTTCTGCCTTCTCTCTACTCACTTTTTGAAATTTTAAACTCTTTTTCTACCTGCCTAGCATATTTACTTTTCTTTTAATTAACAGCATTTTTAGCATCTCTCAGAACTAACTGGTTTGTAGAATGCCTGCCTCTACCATTAATAGTGATGAAATTATTACTGCTGTGGATGACATAGTTGACACCTGTTGTTTGCTTTAAAGCCAGATCTAGTTCATTGTTATTGCTTTCAGTGTTGACAGTTGCTGATGTCACCATTCCTGTTTTATGTGGTAGTTAATATTTTAAATGTCATAGTAGTAACTGTGTATTTATTTTAAAGCTATGTATTGCTTGCATAGGTCCTTGCCACTAGTCTGTGAGGTGTTGGTAACCTATAGGGACACTACAAGTTCATAGTTACAGACTCTGTTGTTGAACTCAATTCAACCAAAACACAACACACCTTATTTCTCACATAAATTAATGATAGTCATTCTTCATCTGTTCTTTAATTCAAAGAAAAGACAAAACCTCAAACTAATGAATAGGTCCCAAGCAGAAACAAATATGAGTGAGCCCCTAGGTACCACTATGTACATCCACTGTTACAAGAAAAAAAAATAGAATTAACACAAATTCTATGGATCCTACACCTAATAAGGGGACTAAATTGATAACATGCTAAACACTTTGGCAAGTGAAGGTTGTGCCTTTAAAAGGCCTACACATAAGAGCAGAAGAGAAATACCTTCAAAAAATGCATAAAACATAACACAGAAATACAATAGTAAAAAAAAAAACAATAAATACAAAGTAACACACCTTCTAAGTCCATAATTTAGCAGCAATTGACCACAAAAATATTAAAATGAATCAAATAACAGATAAAAAATTCAAAAGAACCATTATAAAATAGTAAATTTCAAAAGAACATGGGAAAATCATTGAATGAATTAAGAAAGTCAGTACAGGTTGTGAATGAGAAATTAAGTAATGAGAGAGAAATCAGATATTGAACAGAAATCTTACAAATAAAAAATATAATAAATCTAATAAAATATTCAGCTGGACATCTGTCTAATAGAGTAAACCATGTTGAAGAGAGAATCTCAGGGTTGGAAGACGAAGTGGTAAGCCTTGAACATTTAGACAACATAAAAAAAAGTAACTTTGCCAGGTGCAGTGGCACAAGCCTATAATCCCAGCACTTTGGGAGGCTGAGACAGGAGAGTTGCAAGTTCAAAGCCAGCCTCAGCAACGGTGAGGCACTAAGCAACTCAGTGAGACCCTGTCTCTACATAAAACACAAAATAGGGCTGGGGATGTGGCTCAGTGGTTGAGTGCTCCTGAGTTCAATCCCCAGTACCAAAAAAAAAAAAAAAGTAACTTTGGTCAAAGTACACAAGAACTCTAGGACAAAATGAAGAGAACAAATTTAAAAATTATTGGAATTGAGGAGGTTGTAAGATATAGGCTAAGAAAATAGATGACATTTTTTAGGGAAATGATAACAAAAAAAAAAAACTGAGAATGAGATGAACATTTTGATACAGGAGGTATTCAGAACTCCTAACAGATAAGATAAAAAAAGAATCTTTCCATGATATATTATACTTAAAATGCCTAACATACTGAAAAAAAGGATAGAATTTCAAAAGCCTCAAGAGAAAACTATCAGGTCACATTTAGAGGCAAGCCTATTAGAATCATTTCCATTTTCTCGGTGCAAAATCTAAAAGCCAGAAGGGTTTGGAATGATATGTTCCGAGTCCTGAAAGAAAATAACTGTCAAACCAAGAATGCGATATTCATCAAAACTCTCATTCGAAATTGAAGATGAAATTAAAACCTTCCAAAATAAGCAAAAACTTAATAAAATCATGACACCTAAACCAGCACTACAGAAGTTACTTAATGAAATACTCTACATGAACACATCTTATTAGAAGAGTGTCTAAGCATTGAGAAACAGGACAAAATCAAACATCATAAATACATCAAAATAGCAAGAATTAATCCACATCTCTCAGTATTTGTAAATGGTCTCTCAACTCTCCAATTAAAACGCTTAGGCTGGAAGAATGGATTAAACAGCAAGACCCAAACATATGTTGTTTTCAAGAAACACATTTTACAGGCAAAGAGTCACAAGCTGTAACAGAAAAGATAGAAATTGTTACACAATGTGACTTGAATCCCCATTCACACAGGAGAAGCTACTCTCATCTCAGAAAGCAGACTTCAAAGCAAAATTAATCAGATGAGACAAAGAAAGTCATCTCATACTTCTAAAGGTAAGAATCCAAAAGGAAGATATAACCATAAATATTTATGACTCAAATATGGGTGATACTCATTATAAAAGAAGAAACACTAGTCAAACTGAAGCCTCAGCTAGACCCTACTACAATAATATTGGGTGATTTCAATATCTTTTACCATTATGTATATCACCCAGATATAAACTTGGTAAATACTCTTTAGATGTTAAAAATGATGTAAATTAAATGGATTTAATAGACATGTATAGACTATTTCATCTGACCACACATGGATACACTTTTTTCTATTACCTATGATACCTTTTCCAAAAGAAACCATACCTCATGCCACAAAGCAACTCTCAGAAAATACAAAAAAAGATATAATTCCTTGCATTTTATCAGTTCATAATGAAATGAAATTATAAATCAACATGACAAAACCTTACAGAAACTATATAAAACATAGAAATTGAATAATAGATTTTGAATGATGAATGGATAATAAAAGAAATCAAGGGAGAAATTTTAAGAAATTAGACTCAAATGAGAATAGTGATACATACAACATATCAGAACCTCTAGAATAATATGATGACAATTCTAAGAGGAAAGTTCATACCTATGAGTGCCTACATAAGAAAATCAGAAATATCCCAAATAAAAAACCCAATGATGTATCTCAAGGTCTTGAAAAAATAAGACAAAAATCAATTCCAAAACTGGCAGAAGAGAGGAAATAATTAAGACCAGACCTGAAATGAATGATATTGCAGGAAAAAAATATACAGAGAGTTGGTTCTTTGAAAAGATAAACAAGATTGATAAGCCCTTAGTCAAACTAATCAAAAGAAAAAGAGAAACCCAAAATTAATTACAGATGAAAAAAGGAGAAATCACCACAGACATCACAGAAATACAGTAAATCATTAGAGACTATTTTGAAAATTTATACTTCAATAAACTGGAAAACCTAAAAGAAATGAATGCATTTCTAGACAAACCTGATCAGCCAAAACTGAATCAAGATGACATAGAAAATCTAAACAGATCAATAACTAGCAATGAGATAGAAGCATTAATAAAAAGCCTTCCAAGCAAGAAAAACCAGGAACCAGATGGATTCTCAGATGTATTCTACCAATCTTTAAAGAATTAATGTAAATATTCCTCAAATTATTACATGAAATAGAAAGGGATGAAACACTTCAAATTCATTCAATGAAGCCAGTACCACATTCATGTCAAAATCAGATAAGAATAAATCAAGGAAAGAAAACTACAGACTGATTTCTCTAATGAATTCATGCAAAAATACTTATATTAGCAAATTGTGTTAAAATATATTAAGATTATATTTCATGACTAAGTTGGTTTTATTCCAGAAATTCAAGGGTGCTTTAATATATCCAAATTAATAAATACAATTCATCACATAAATAGAATTAAGGACAAAAATCACTTAGTAATCTCAATAGATGCAGAGAAGGCTTTTGAAAAATTTCAGCATCCATTTATGATAAATAAAAAAAAAAAACACTGAATAAACCAGAAATAGAAGGAATCTACCTCAACATAATGATGGCTATCCATGAAAAATACAAAGTCAAATTCATAGTAAATGGGGAAAAACTAAAAGCATTTCTTTTAAAATCTAGGACAAGACCAGGATATTCATTCTCACCACTACTATTTAATACAGTGCTAGAAATTCTAGACAGAGCAATTAGAAAAGAGAAGGAAATAAATTGTATAAAAATAGAAAGGAAAGAAGGAAATTTTGCAGATGATGAGATCCTATACCTAGAAGAGCCAAAGAAGAACTCCACCAAAAGACTGCTAGATCTAATACGCAGATGTAGCGAAGTAGCAGGTTTCAAAATCAACACACACAAGTCAATAGCTTTCATATTCACCAACCACAGATCTCCTGAGAAAGAAATCAGGAAAAATCAGGAAATCAATCCTATTCACAATAGCCTTAATGAAAGACACCCAGGAATAAATCTAACCAAGGAGATGAAAGACCTCTACAGTAAAAACTATAGAACATCAAAGAAAGAAATTAAAAAAGACCTCAGATGATGGAAATGGAAAAACTTCCCATGATCATGGATAGGCAGAATTAATATTGTTAAAATGGCCATACTATCAACAGTAATATACAGATTCAATACAATTCCCTTCAAAATACCAATGACATTCTTCACAGAAACAGAAAAGAATAGTGCTAAAATTCATTTAGAAGAATGAAAGACCCAGAATAGTCAAAGCAATTCTGAGCCAAAAAAACAATATTGGAGGCACCACAATACCTGACTTCAAATTACACTACAGAGCTACAGTAGCAAAAACTGCATGATACTGGCATAAAAATAGACATATAGACCAATGGTATAGAATAGATGACAGAGTCAAACCCACACAGATACATTCATCTGATCCTTGACAAAGGTGCCAAAAGCATACATTGGAGAAAATACACCCTTTTAAACAAATGGTGTTGGGACAACTGGTTATCCATATGTAGATGAATGAATCTAGACCCTCATGTCTCACCCTGCACAAAAATCAACTCAAAATGGATAAAAGACCTAAGAGATACATCAGAAGCTATGAACCTCCTAGAAGAAAATGTAGGGACAGGCAATTACTTTCTTGATAGGACCCCTAAAGCTCAGGAAAAAATGCCAAGAGTTAATAAATGGATGACATTTATTAAAAAGCTTCCGCACAATTAGGAATGTGAAAAGAGAACCTACAGAATGGAAGAAAATATTTGCCGGCTACTCTTCTGAAAGAGGATTAAAATCTAGCACATAAAAAGAATGCAAAAAATTTAGACCAAAAAAATCAAATAACTCAATAAATGGACAAATGAATTAAACAGATACTTCTTCGAAGAAGAAATACCAATGGCCAACAAATATATTAAAAAATTCAATATCATTAGCAATTAGGGAAATGTTAATCAAAATTACACTGAGCTGGGGCTAGGTCTATAGCTCAGTGGTAGAACACCTGTCTAGCACTTGCGAGGCACTGGGTTCAATCCTCAGCACCACATAAAAAAAATAAATAAAGTCATAAAATATATATTTAAAAAAATTACACTGAGCTTTCTTTTTGCACAAGTCAGAAAGGTAGTCATCAAGAATACAAAAAATAATAAATACTTGAAAGAATGTGAAGAAAAAGGAACACTTTTACACTGTTGGGGGTATTGTGGGTTAGTATACACATTACGGAATTCACTATGGGTTCCTCAAAAATACTAGGCATGAAATCACCATATGACCCAGCTATACCTCTCCCAAAGAATTAAAGTCATCATACTATAGTGATAATGCATACTCATGTTTATAGCAGCACATTAAGAAGGGCCAAATTATGAAACCAGCGTAGGTGTCCATCAGTTGATGAATGCAATAAGAAAATGTGGGTACGTACAGAGTGGTATATACACACAATGGAGTTTTATTCACCCATAAAGAAAAATTAAATTATGTCATTTGTAGAAAAATGGATGGAACTAGAGACCACTATGTTAAGTGAAATAAGTCAAATTCAGAACACTGAGTCATATTTTCTCTCATATATGGAAGCTAGGGAGGAAAAAGAAACAAAGGGATCAAGGGGCAGGAGTTGGTGAAGGTGGGGGCAAGTACAGGGGAGTGACGCTGGCCAAATTATGATTATACTGTGTGCATGTACATATATGCAACAACAAATCCCATCAGTATGTACAACTATAATGCACCAATAAAAAATGTATGAAAAAAAGACTTTTAAACATAAAAAATCTGGAAAAAAATGAAAGGGAAGAAGTATGGACAAAGGATTAAGTAATGTAAATTTTATGGATTTTAATTACATTTACTCATGAATTTCTTTGAAAGGATGATAATATCAAAACTATATCACTTTTTTTATTGGCCCTGATAAATATTTGTCAAATTAATGAAAATTCAAATAATTATGAACAGTCTATTCTTTGTTGTTTCCTATTGAAAGTATACGTATTTTTTTGGTCAGTGCCCTAATTAAAGAATATTAATAAGGGATTTTTTGGAATAGTAGTTAACAATCCTGTGTGAACTTTGCAGAGCATCTGGTCATTGGATTAATGCCAAAAAAAATGAGTATTCATTTCATATACATGAAACTTAAGTATATCATCTGAAACTTATATCTTTACATACTCATGATAACTATAATGTGACTTGAGTATCAAAACACCATTATAACTGTTACTAGATACTATTTAACAATAGTAATATTTTGTTGAAAAACTTTGATATCCAAAATACCTTTATTTCTTCTGTTGAATTCACAATAAAAATAACAATTTTTATCATCCTTTCATCCTTGGTAACATATAATTGTATTCATAAAAGCATTTTAAAATACTTAACTTATTTATTTCTATAAAGTTTTTATTTATTTAGGGACTTTTGCAAAAATTTCCTTGAAGTAATGGATCCTAAGCTATTTAAAATTGTTCATAAGCACCCTCATTAAGTTTCTGGTATATAAGAGCCACTCAATACACTTTTTGAAGTTCATATTAAAAATTGGAAAAATTATACTAATGGATTATCATGTAAGATTTGGTATGTGTACATGTTGTGTAACATTTAAAGCAGAATAAATATATTTGATTCCTCAAACATTTACCATTCTTTGTGGTGGAAATGTTCAAATCCTTTCTTTAATGTCTAGAGATATACAGCACATAATGGTTACCTATAGTTACCATACTATACAATAGTACTCAAGAACTTCTTGATCCTATCTAACTGTAACTTAACATCCATCAACATTTCCCCAGTCCTCCCTACTACCACATTCCCCAGCTTCTGGTAACCACCCTTATGCTCTCCACTTCCAAGAGATCAACTTTTTTAGATTTCATATGAGTAAGATCATGTACTACTTGTCTTTCTATACTGACTTATTTCACATCACATAATAAATTCCAGTTCCATTCATGTGATCATGAATGGCAATATTTTATTTTTATGGCTAAAGAGTATTTCATGGTGTATATGTATCCCATTGTCTTTATCCATCTATTAGCTTATCATTTATGTTGTTTCCAATATGTGAGATCTTTCTGTATTTTTAAAATATAAGTATCAATTGCTCTAAACTTCCCTTTTAGTACTGCTTTTGCTGTATCCCATAGGTTTTGGTATATTTGTCTACATTTTCATTTGTTTCAATAAATTTCTTAATCTTCTTGATTTGATTGTTGTTCAAGTGTAAGTTGCTTAATTCTCATGTATTTATTTAATAGTTTTCAAAGCTTTTCTTATTATTTATTTCTTGCTTTATTGCACTACAGTCAGAAAAGATGCTCAATATGATTTAAATTATTTTTTAAATTAACATCTCTTTCTTTCAAGTATTTCTAACAACTTGAAAATACCGAAAAGTTTATTGAAGGAATGAAAAACAAATTTTCCAAACATGGAGAAAGAGAAAATCATCCAATAATGCAAGATCAAAGGCAACCAGTGAAATGTAACTCAATCAATTTTACCCAAGACACAATCAAGCTTATACAGGTGAAAGATGAAGATTCTCAGTGTTGCAAGAGAAAAGAAACAAATAGCAAATGTAGTTGGCCCAGTTTTACTGACAGCCAACTTCCCAGCAGAAATATTACAGGCCAAAGAGAGCGACATAAGATTTTCAGAATACTGAAGGAGAAAACTAATAATAATAATAATATGTCAACAGAGAATACTGTACCCAGCAAAGCTATTTTACTAAAGAAGAGCTAAAGAATTTTCCAAACAATAGCTAAAAAGAATACATCTCCACAAGACCTTTTCCACAAGAAATGTTAAAGAAAATTCTGAGACAAATTTGTATGCTAACTTTTGTGCCTGCTTCCCAAGCAAATTCCTGATCCCTGCTCTGCTGCTGGAGGCTAGGAGAGGGTCAGTGCAGGCAGTCCCTTGGCTGCTTAGCCTAAAGCAGCACTAGCTGCTCACCCGGCAAGTGTTGACTTGGTGGTAGGCAAATGGGGCTCTGCACAGTACTGGGTTTCACCATGATGGGCTTGGTTCTGAGTTTCAAGACTAAGGCTGACTTTTCCCTCTCTCCTTCAACAGGAGGAGCTTCTCTTTGCTGTGCTGTTTGGAGTTGAAAGAGGAATGTTACAGTAGCTCTCCTTTCTACCTTCTTCAAAGCATCTTTTCATTTTGTTATGTTAAAAGCAAGCACTAAGGTCTTCACCTGATTTCCTTAGCTCTTGTGCAGGTAGCTTGGTACCTGAATACCTGTTCAACTTGGTGTGTCTGTGGAGAGAGATAGCTGGAGAATCTTATTCAATTGTCATTTCTCCTAAAATTTTCTTTTTCTTTTTCTTTTTTTCCAGTTATTGCAAGTGAATGCTATTCTATATTGAAATGTAATAAACTAGTTTTACTACACCTCACAGAGCATTTTCAACTGGGAGACTTTGACCTGAGAATTACACTAATGATGAAACCAACTAATCTTTTTGTTTGCTTAAAGTCATGATATATACTGAACACTAGAAAGTTGTCCAAGGAAATATGTCCTTAGTCTGACAACTGGAGACACTGTTTTGCATTCTTGAGTGTCAAAGATATTGAGACAAGGTGTATTAAATTAGCTAATAATATAATCAAGACTTGTTCATTGGCTTTATATTTTTATGAGAAAGTCTGTCGTTTTTATTTAAAAAGTAGGACAGTTCTCCAGTAATGATAAAATATTAGTTTAACTTATATTCCATAAATGCTCTAATAAATTCACCTTAAGTTAGTGAAAAATTAAAAAGAAAACATGCTTAAAATTTTTCACTTCATACTATAAGGAAGAAAAAACCAGTGATTTCTTATTATTATTTATTGTTTAAGTAGCACAAACATTCTTTGAAAGAGAATTTCATGGTGAAGCAAACTTCATTGAGTTGAAACATGGAATTAGTATCATAGTAGCTCAGCAGCTGCAGAAAGAATTCTAGTATCTTCAATCATTCTTATGCTTTTTATTGCCAATTTTGACAAAAAAGATAATGCCTTTTGTTTTTTTCTTTAACAGTTTGTGTCTCTTGACTTACTTTAAAATCAGTCACACTTCTCAATAGCTTTTAAAACCAAATAGTCAAAGCAAACATTGAAATTAATATTAAGTTATATATTAATAATTAAAACTATAAAAGTTAAATTCATGGTTCATGTATATATAAATACTACAGATATTTTACTAGCACATTATAAACATTCAAATATTAAATAAGTATAGCTAAGGTATATTAATTATCTATTAGTATTTGTATATTAGTATACTAATTAATAATGTAGTATTAGCAAATACTATTTATTTATTTGAATTTAGTAACACATGGCAGCACATTGACTGCTCATCCTTGAGGAACGATGGTGCAATGCAGTTACAACAAAAAAGCATGACAGTGACAATTTTTCTTGTTAGTAGACACAGGTAATCTCTTCTTAATTTTATTTGAGATAGAATATTCACTTCTTACAAAACCAAAATAGCTTTTAACTAATTTTGGTCTTTCTACTGACTGCTTCCTGTGAAGAAGCTTGATGTTGAACAAATTTTCCTGTCTCCAGTTTTTGTTCCATGCAGGAAAAATAAAAATGATTTATTTCTTGTTCAGGAAAAGGTTTGCTCAAACCACTATATTGCTTGATATTCACTCTATTCAGAGCAATTATTTTCTTACTAATAAAAGCTTGGTGCTAATTTTCTTAAAAACTTCCTTATTAGACTTTTCATTATGATAACAAACTAATTTTCTCTATGTCTAGTTTTAATTTTCATATAATAAATAATTTTAATCATACAGAAATCTTGGAAGAACTTTACACTGAACACTCATGTAATAACCACTTAGATTCCATCATTAATGTCAATGGTACAGGTTTTACAAGACTCATTTTTGATGAAATAAAATATGTTACAGATATCTATACACTTCTATCCACCAAATACTTCGGCCTTTGTAGCGTTAATTAGAATTCAAAACTTGCTTAGCTTCTTTATTCTTTTGATGAAAAATTTAGATAAAAATTCAAAAATCTTAATACATTTGCTAAGTTTGACAAAGGAAAATATTACAATATTATTTACAATCTTACAATATTATTTCTTATAAGGTTTTTCTCACATCACACAATGCTGATATTCATCGTGAATAACTAATGCATCAGTAGTATTGCTCAGTAGTATTTGTTTTTATCAATATAACTCAGTTTGTTTATCTGTTCGCCTTTTTCTTTTCTTGTTTTTGCTTATTTACTCACAGGTACCTACAAAAAAGCAGGAAGCACTGTTGTATATATGTATTTGCAGTGCTAGGGATGGATCCCAGGGCTTCTTGAATGCCAGACAGGCACTCTACCACTGAGCCACATCTCCAGCTCTATCCTTTCACCTGTTTATGAATATCTGGGCAGTTTTCATTTTGGAATTACTATAAAGTTGCTCTGATTGCTTTTGTACATAATTTTCATGTGTGTGTGATTTCTTTTTGGATAAATACTAAAGATATGAATTTTTGTTAGGTATACCTTCAGTTATAGGAAACTGTTGAAGTTTCTATCAAGGTGCTTTATATTCTTACCAAAAATATATGAGAGTTCTTATCACTGCATATCCTTATTAATATTTGGTCTCAACAATTTTTTTAAGTTTAAGTCATTCTGATGACTATCATGTAGGATTCTTAGCTATTTTTGTTATTTTAGAGATTTTATTTTCATTATTATATTTAAAATTTCATTGCATTATTTTGTAAACAATTTTGCCCTAAATGCCAAGTTCTCTTAATATATTAGCATTGAAATGACAAAATTCTCATTAGCTGAATTACTACAAAACCCTAATATTCATTAGCTTTATTTCAAAAAATATCTTTACATATATTAAATCCTGTAATCAATTCTGCATTCAGAGTCACATGATTTCTGTCATATTTCATGAGAGAAAGCAGAGTTAAAGGTATAAAAATAAAGAATATAAAAATACAATAAAAATATTTTGTGAATAAAAATATTTTTTGAATAAAAACATAAAAGAGAAATTTAATATCTCTGTCAAGAGTTGGGTGAAAAAATATGCTTTGGAGGTTTCTCCAAAGAAAAGGTGACTATAAAAGTATTTTCACACTCAATTTGGATCAATTTTGAGAAGCTGAAAAATTAAAAGTTGAAAAAATGCCACCCACAATGAAAGAAAGCATGAATAATCATAGTAATAAGCAAAATTCAGGGACAGTTATTAACCTCTCAATCTGGAGAAATTTCCTTGTGAAAAAACAAGGAATACTTTCACGTTGCACAAACTTATTTCTTTTGCTCCATACAGTTAAGAAATACAATCTTCGAAAGTCATTTTTAAATGATAATACTATGCCAACTACCTAAACAAATTGCCACACTGGAGTCCATAGACAAATCTTTACAATAGAACTGAGGACAGATTTTACTGCTGTAGTGAATGGCTTCTGGACCAGGAAACACGTACCTTGCTTTTAAATCTTTTATAATGTTCTTTTTCTTGCTCCTATAGCCCATTCTTTTCTTAAAATGCTGTTGCTGTTATTGACTCAAAGATTACTATCAGATGTCACCTAGACTACTTAACCATATATCATAATGCCCATTAAAGTATGTGCCTATGCACATATGGAAATAATACTAAATAATACTGGGCACAGAGCCTCAGTGCACCCATGCATCAGGATAAGCAATAAAATGTTTTACTGACTAGAGACATGGTACTTGAAGATAGGATTACAAAAAGCCCCTTGTGCCCTCTTCAAGAGAATATATCAAATTATTTCATTGGATGCCATTCTCATGTAAACTAACAAAAGTGGAGACATATCTAAAATAGACTTTCTTTTACTAATCTGTCACCCAGAGAGTATCACTTGAATTTAAGCATTTCTTAAGACTTTAATTGTGTCCTTCAGTCTTTCTCAAGGAGTAGCACAGTTGGGTGCAAGATATAATCACAAATGTAAAGTGACTATCATAAACTGTGAGAGCACAATTATTTGAATTACATCATGAGACTGTCCATTAGGTTACTGCTGCAGACTACTGAAAAGCACAGTATCACTAAAAATCAGCAAAGAGCCAATGAATATATAAGATATAAAATTTCAGAATTACATACTAGTCAAAGTATTGTTTTCTAATTCTTTTTTTCTGGTACCGGGGATTAAACTCAGGGGTATTTGACCACTGAGACACATCTCCAGCTCTGTTTTGTGTTTTATTTAGAGACAGGGTCTCACTGAGTTGCTTAGTGCCTCACCACTGCTGAGGCTGGCTTTAAACACAGGATTCTCCTATCTCAGCCTCCCAAAGTTCTGGGATTACAGGCACGCACCACTGCACTTGGCCTGTTTTCTAATTCTTATGTGGCATTTCTTTAAAATTCATTGTCATGATTGCAAAATTTTTATAGGCAAAAAATATCTAAATGAATAGATTTCACCTACATTTGAACATTTAATTGCTCCCATTTTAAGAAAGATACACATATGCTCTAAATGTCCTACCTTGAGAGACAAAAGTGCTAAATATCACCCATAAATTCATCATAATTCTTCATGTATATTAAATCATTTGTCTCTGCCTTTAAGATTCATGAATAGTAGTGAATCAAAAACAATACCGAGTTACAAAAATAATTTAAAGCCACTAATTATTTAAATGGCTATTTTGGTAGTCATTCAAATTTTCCTGGCACATAGAATTTTATTTTTCTACCACTTTAAAGTTAAATGTGACTCTATGACTTGCTGTGAACAGTAAGTCATGAGAAGTTATTTGAACTATCCCCACATTAAATTTTTAAGGGTCAAAGGGAGATTTTCCAATGTTTTCGTCCTTTGGCCATAGTGCCTTTCCATGTTCCCAGAGTGGTCCCTCCATCAATCTGGGTCTTGCATAAAGGCATAAAAAAGAATGGAGATTTATCAATCTAAGATGCTCACAAAGCAAAAACCAGATAAGCCTTTGTTGAGGTTGTTTGTGGCTACAGTAGAAACTCGACTGTCTTGACTGATACCAGTAATGGGGTGAGGGCATAAAAAACTTAAGAAAATTTGATGATGTTTTAATGGTCAATTGGTAACCAGGGAAGAAATAGATATTGCAGCATGGAATGCTGGGGATCTGTAGTGTACAGCAGCAAAGCTTCAGTAAATTGTAGCCTCCATTAACTTGAAAGGAGACCATATGCCAAAAAAAGTTTTAGCAACAGAGGAAAAGGTTGCAAATTGAGTGTTGACTGAGTGGACTTCATTTGGATAATGTAACATTTTAAACAGAAGCAATATAAGAAAGAAGATCTGGTTTAAGAGCAGTAATAAAGGAGAAAAAAATGCAGAAATGTAGACTTGCAGGATTAGACAGGACTAATATTCTTTAAGAGAAAAATGATAGAACCAAAAAGTTAGTAGAGATTCAAGGCCATTTAAAATTCAGCGTTGGGGAAAATATCTAATCAGTGCAATAATTATCAGATCCATTGTTGAATTTCATAAACAAGATATCTTAAAGCAGAGACCAAATTATGATTATGGCACCTGGTAAATCCTTCCAATTTAAGAGGTAGATATAAATATAAATTTCATGAACTCAAGCTACCTCCAATTATTCAGTTTTAATAAAAGGCATAAAGGAAAAATCAATAAATACGGGAAATCTAAAAATTCTGTCCAGAGAAAGCTTTGGAGATATCTTTGAGCACATGAAGCTCTTATCTATTAAATAAATAGATAAGAAGTCCTGTTACCTTTAATAGAACAGTACTAATAAATAAATAAATAACCCACAAGTCATAACTAAGAATGTCCAGGTTTGCTGGGAAATTCAAAAGGCCTTGAAACTTCATTAGTACAAAAGCAGACTGAGAAAACTTCTTACCTCAAGGAAAACTATCTCGAAGTCCATACCATGTCACCAATAAAAATTTTAAAAAATGAAGCATCACTCAATAGGTAGAGAGTGAAGGAACATGGAAAATTAAAGACTGGGAAGTCTTTTTAGCGAAAAAGATTTGTGGTTTTTTAAATAAATATTATCTACTACCAAAGTAAGAGTCCATCTCAACAATGCCTAGTGTGATATAAGAATTGAAATAATCTCCCATGGCACTTCTCTCCAAGAAGATTGTTTATTGTGGCTATACCTGCCCTAGTTCCTTTATTCTATATTTGAACATGAAGGGCATTCAATTTATCAGTTTTAGTTATAGATTTCTAGATGGAAGTGATCATGTGGAGAACGAGTGATAAAAATAATAGGCATAACTCAAGTTCTTGAACTTTAAGTTAGATGCAGTGATTGAATGGAATTTATGGATCAACTGTCATGGAGAGGGTGAATAGATTCAGCTAGTCAGAAAAAGAATACACTTACTTTTGGGTGACAAAAAAGTCAGATTATGGTAGTGTTTAGTATTCCACCTAGTATTCCTGGTTCTCCAGGGCACATATGAGTCTTGACCTTCCCCATTATGTTAAAACTAAGTGAGTTCATTTGACTTGTAATGAATATGAAAAGAATGAGGCTGCGTTGTAGCTCAGTTACAGAGTACATGCTTAGTATGCATGAGGCCATGGATCCAATCCTCAGCAACAAAATCAAAAAGAAAAGAGAGGAAGAAAAGGAAGAGAAAGAAAAGAAGAAAAGAATTGGCAAGTACCTTTTACAATGGGAAATTTAAGAACCCTTTATGTGTTCTTTATACACTGCCTCTTTGTTATACTTTTTCTTCTGCAGTGGTCCAAATGCTGTTTGCTTTCCAGCAAAAGTTCAAGAATGATGATCACAAAAAGAGAACCACTCAGCAATTCTGAAATGTTCTTATAGCACACATGAGAAATACATATCTGTTCACCACCAAAATTTGGAGGGTTTTTTTATTAGAGCATGAACTATACTATCCTGACCAACCCATTTTTAAGGATATGATATACCATGAGTTTCCAGTGCTAAGAGGACCAATTTACCTGATGCTATGATCTTTACAATGTTCTTATTAAATTGGATGGTTTTACTCTAAGTCAGCTTATAAATATTTGTGAAAAAAAATCACTTTATATTTTCATCATATTCCAAAAATGGTATTCATTCTAGATGTAATATTGAAGCTTGAGAAAATATGGTTGACTATTTGACTACTGGATTGTTAATAACTAATCATATGATCAATGATAGGAAGAAACAATTGACTGATTTTACTACATAAGTATTAAAAACGTTTTATTGTTATATGTAATAAAATTGTAAGTAATTTTAATGTCAGTAAGAGATATTACAATAGATTCACATATTATTGAGCATAAAATGAAGATAAGATAAACACTGTGAATTAGAATCCTGAGCAATAACTAAAATAACAATTCAGGAAGGGAAGAATTTGAATGAATATTAGATACTGAAGAAGTGTGGCCTAGCTAGGCTTGTAGAAGTCCACGTGAAACGATGAAATTCCAAATTTCACATGTAAAAATTGACAAAATTTTTAAAATGATAAAGATATCATTAGGTTGGCACAGACTGTTGTTAGTTCTCTATTAGCAAAATAAATTTGATAAATTATACACACACTCACTGCACACAGAATATGATGTGTGACTTTGTTACTCTGTTTCTATAATCACATCTATAAAAATGCAATTTTTATAAATAATCACAAACATAAAATACTCATTTTTCAAAAAAAAGTCCATTGTTTCAGCATACATAATTGTAAACAACCAGAAACAAAGTGAAAGTCCAAAAGTATGGAATTGTTGAGCAATTTATATTTTATCTTCTCCTTTGTTATGCACTCCTCAAAATTATGTCTATAAAATGCTACAAGAAAATGTGAAATGTTCATATAATAACTGTTACATAAAAGCTGGATAGATAATGAACACAAAATATGAAAACTTAACTAAATTTTATTCAAAGAATGGGGATTATAAAAAATTTCAATATTATTTTTACATTGAATATTACCAAAACATTATCTGCAGACAAGGAATAATTTATTAGGAATTAAAAAATTAAATAAAATCCCCATTATGACTTTTATAAAACAGGGAAAAAGGAGAGAAATCATTAAATTTAATGGAAAAGTAATATGGCCATTTTTAATTCTAAATATGAGTGATTTTCAATAACAAACAAATAATATAATATCCATATGATAAAAATAATTATAAAGAATAAAAGGTATGAGAAAAAAATACATCCTGAAGATGTGTTATTTTCAAGGTACATATTATTTCCGTGCAAGCTTCTAAATCATACACATTGGGAAATGATATTTTTCTGTGGAGGTTATTTCCTTGAGTGAAATTTAATGTCTTCCTGAAAAGAAAATGTACTTTCTTAAAAGTGTCTATAAACCTAATTTAAATGTTCTAACACTTTACTCTTAATCCTATTTACATGTAATCTGAACTGAGGGAGAAATATACACTTTTAAAAATATTAACTTTATTTTGTTTCATTCCATTTTAATAAACTAATGTATAACTCAATGAACACAGGATCATTAATATTTTATTGATTATTCTTAAAATAAATATACATTGCATAAAAGTAAAATAAACTTAATTAGCAAAGAAATTAAATAAGTGTTAAGATCACTA
Organism: Geosciurus inauris; assembly: GCA_004024805.1. Lineage (NCBI taxonomy): Eukaryota > Metazoa > Chordata > Mammalia > Rodentia > Sciuridae > Geosciurus > Geosciurus inauris. The sequence goes on from PVHX01007940.1 coordinate 86,721, forward strand.
TTTTTGTTAATAATTTCATATAAAAATCAATGGAAATTAGTTTAAAAAGAAGCATAATAGTTATCTATTAATAATAAATTTGAGCTGAGTTGATATAATAAAGCATTTTTTATAGAAAAAAATTGTAATAATTATAGTTGGCAGTTATTTCTGAAGTTTTAAACTATAGATACTTTTGCAAATTGTAGTGTATGGTCTTTATCAATTTTAATATTTGCATTAAAATAACTGGATACCAATCATATTAAAAATAAATGAGAGAGGATCTTCTCACCAATTATTTTTCAGTGTCAACATATTTTTAAATTAGAAATGACCTTAACGGTCATGAAATGAGGCTGATGAACTGAGGTTAAATTATTGTCAAGAGCTACATT
>PVHX01007941.1:5894-26967 GCA_004024805.1 Geosciurus inauris
TTGGTACCAGGGATTGAACTCAGGGGCACTGAACCACTGAGCCACATCCCCAGCCCTATTTTGTGTTTTATGTAGAGACAGGGTCTCACTGAGTTGCTTAGTGCCTCGCCGTTGCTGAGGCTGGCTTTGAACTCGCGATTCTCCTGTCTCAGCCTCCCAAAGTGCAGGGATTACAGACATGCGCCACCACGCCCGGCTTCAAAACTGTTTTTTTAGAAAGTTGATACTCCTGCATAACAGACTTGCCTGAGTCTCACCCATCCTGACCTCCTATCTAACAGGTGGAGCTCAATAATATGTTGAACTTGGGTGTCAGAGTCCTTCTAAGCCAAGTCAAACGAATTCACCAGTATACCACCCTCCTTCCCAACAAAATAATCACATAACTATTTTCCCAGTGCTTACCATGTACCATATTCTAAGTTAATACCCATGTGCTTAATATCAAACACGCTTCCATACAGAACCAAGAGAACCAGAGATGGGTATGTAGACTCTTCCTCAAGAAGTCACACAAAGGATACAGTCCCCCAAAGACACGTGGTCCTTAAAAATCGTGTACCTATGGAAATAAAGACCTTTCAGAGAAAAGCCTAGAAAACTCTTCACCCTAGAAACAGGCTGAGCCCAGCGTCCCCCACCCAAAACCTTCTGGCCTAGTCCCGAGTCCAGCCGGCAGCCCGCCATTGCACTCACCACTTCTTAAGAACAATCTTGTTCCAACGGGTGCCAGTTTGGGCCGCGATCAGTTTCTTAAGGTCCCCGATGGTGTCATCGGTGCTGGACGCAGAGAAGTTAAGGCAAATGGAAGGGAGAGGTAGAACGAGGAAGATGACATTCCAGGGCTGAGTACACTACACTCTGCCAGGAGCCCTTCCGCCCCCTCTCCTGGGTTTGACTAAAAGCACCCCACAACACAGACTGGGTGCCTGCCTCACGCCAAGCACGCCCAGCGAACACTGCCTCTCCGGCCGTCAGTGGATACTTGCACTTGACGCGGACTTTCTTCCCCAGACGGTCGTTGCAAACAACCTCGATCATCCTGACCGGAGCTACGCGGGGTGGGAGGGAGGACAGCGGTCAGGACTTCTGGGGTCTCCCAGGTCCCAGAAGGCCCATCGTACGAATCTCCCCGGTCCCAGGCCCTAAGACCCCTCCTGAGTCTTCTGCTCACCTCCTCCAACCCCCAGACCTGAGTCCTCTTGGGCCCCAAGTACCGCGTCCCAGCACCCGGGATCCCAGACCGCAGCGCTTCCGCCACTTCACGTCGCCTGAAGGCCAGGCCCCAAGGCTGCCGGCTTCACCTCCCGCCGGCTCGCGGACCCCCGGCGGCCGACTGGCGGCCGCTGCCCGCGACTCAGGGCTTCTCCGCTTGACCCGCTCACCTCGAGTCGCCTCGAACCTGAAGACGCCACAACCTCTCCGCTCGAGCGCTGAAGCCCGGCCGAAATCGACGCTGGGAACCGGAAGCGGAAATGCGAGACCGCAAGCGCCCTGTCTTGTGTTCCGGGTCAGAGCTGGGTCGGGTTCTTCAGGGTTCCGGGCCCGTTTGGGTCCTGCGGTTCCGGCCCGCGACGTTAGGGTTCAGAAACTGGGCAGTCGGAAGCCGGAGGTAGGAACAGGGTGTCGGTGGGCGCGGAGCCGGGGAAGGAACTCACAGAGAGAGAGTCAGAGGTCAGGGGCCGACGCCCAGCCGGTTGGGAGGCCCCTTCGCTGTGGGGAGACCCGGTCAGCTGGTGAGGATTCCAGAGGGTCCCCCGGGCGACCTCTGGGTGACCTCCAGTTGCTGAACGCGAGGAAGCCTCACTGCAGCTTTGGGGCCGGCGGGCAGAGGGTGTCCAGCCTTGCAGTCACCCTGTCCCCGTCCGCCGCCTTCGTTCAGAACTCCTAACTCTTGCTCACCCCCCGCCTCTGTACGTCACGATTGCTCAGCTGAGACCCGGGTTCAGACTCCAGGCCACAAGCGAAGGCCCATCCTGGACTGGAGCCCCTGTCGCGCACCAGCAATGCCTATTAGAAAGCTGAAAACCGCACAGTTGCAAAATTTTTTGCTTTTGTGTCTTCAAGGAGCATTTAGTGTCTTAATCAAGGGTCTCCAGGGCTGGCGGAACAGGACCCCACCATCCCAGATTCAACCAGCTTCTGCCAGTGGACCTATTGAGTGATTCCTTTCCAGCAGACAAGATCCTGAGCCCAAGTGGATTCATTCTGAAAGGAAGCCACCACTTTTTACCTACCCAGTCCACCTTGTCAAAGTAGAATGTGAGATTAGGTAGAATTCCGGAGAGGCCATCCTGTGGAAACGTCAGATTCTGTGTGCTCTGGTTTGGATTTGATTAGAATGTGTCTCCCAAGGATTGTTGGACGTTTGGTCCTCGGTGTGGTGATGTTGGGAGGTGGTAGAACCTTTTAAAGGTGGAACGCAGTGGGAGGTGATTGGGTCATTGGAAGTATTAATGCTAGTCTAGAAGAGTAAGTTAGTTCCCTTCAGAGTGGGTTGTTATAAAAGAGTGAGCCTATCCAGCTTTGGTGGAATATTCTTATAATCCCAGCTACTTGGGAGGCCAAGACAGAAGGATCACAAGTTCAAGGTCAGCCTGGGCAATTTAGTGAGGCCCTGCCTCAAAATAAAAAAACGCTGAGGCCAGTGCAGTGGTTCATGTCTATAATCCCAGCCACTCAGGAGACTCAGGAAGGAGGATCAAAAGTTCGAGGCCAAGTGGGGCACGGTGGTGCAAGCCTGTAATCCCAGCACTTAGGGAGGCTGAGACAGGAGAACTGAGAGTTCAAAGCCAGCCTCAGCAACCATGAGGCGCTAAGCAACTTGGTGAGACCCTGTCTCTACATACAGACACACAAAAAATAGGGCTGGGGATGTGGCTCAGTGGTGGAGTGCCCCTGAGTTCAATCCCCAGTACCAAAAAAAAAAAGTTTGAAGCCAGCCTCAGCAATTTAAGCAACTTAGTAAGATCCTGTTTCAAAATTAAAAGGAGTGGGGATATAGCTCAGTGGTAAACTACCCTGCGTTCCATTGCAAGTATAAAAAAAAAAATAGTGGGGAGAGGGCTAGGGATAAAAACTAGTGGTAGAGCACTTGCCTCGCATGGGTAAGGCCTTGGGTTCAATCAACCAACCAACCAACAATAAACAAACCTCCAGGGCTGGGGTTGTGGCTCAGTGGTAGAGCGCTTGCCTAGCACACATGAGGCACTGGGTTCAATCCTCAGCACCACCTAAAAAAATAAATAAAGGTATTGTGTCCCTCTATAATTTAAAAAATATATTTAAAAAAACTACCATGTGATGCTACCTTTCATAAGGCCCTTACTAGAGCACCGACATGAGGGCCACCCAGTCTTGCACTTAAGCCTCCAAAAGTATGAGTCATATAAACCTATCTTCTTTATAAAGTATCCAGCCTTGGGGATTTTGTTAAAACAGTAGAAAATAGATTTTATAATACACTCTGTGACCCTGTTGTGGCTTGCCCGCCTTAGGGAGCTAGCTCAAGAAGTCCCATCACAAACATTTTGTTCAAGAGACTTCAAGCCTTGGAACTTTAGCCTGTCCTTCTAAAGAAGGCCCCTCCAAATGGTCTTTTAAGGGTAGTAAAATGAAAACTCATTCAGGCTGACTGGAAACATGGGCTTTGGATCCAGACAGATGAGTCAAAATTCTAACCTCAACCCTTAATATTTTTTTTTACTTTAAAATTTGTTCTTTTTCAATACACATGACAGGAGAGTGTATTTTGACATATCATACATACAGGGAGTATAACTTCATGTTCTTGTATATGATGTGGAATCACTCAACCCTTAATATTAAGCTGTGTGTTCTCAAACAAGATACTTCCCCTCTCTGAACCTCATTTTCCTCATCTATGGACAAGGAATAGCAATTCCCATGGTCGTTTTGTTGTAAACATTGGTCTTGGACAATCAGAATTTGCAGAATCCAGGCCTGGCAGTACATACCTCCACACTGCTCAGAAGGCCAAGGTGGGAAAATTACTTAAGTCCTTGAGTTTGAGACAAGCTTGGGCAATATAACACCTCCCCTCCAAAAAAAAAAAAAAAAAAAAAAAGTTTGCAGAAGAATGGATAGGCAGTTAAGAGCGGCTGGAAGTTTGAGGGTGAGGTAAGGGGACTGATATGTCTGGAGAAGTTTGAGAGCAACATAGAAATACTGGGTCACACAGGTCCCTGACAATCCTTACAACTAGATGGTGGAATTGCTGAGGGTATGATTTTCCTTTTAATGCTTTTTGGTGTTTTACAGATTTTTAAACATTGAACACATTTTATTTTGTAAGTGGGGGAGTAAATTTTTCTCAGTGTTTATTTTGAAGATCGCTCAAAGGGCTCGGGATGTAGCTCAGTGGCCAAGTGCTTGCTTATCACACGAGGCCCTGGATTCAATCCTAGCACCACACACAAAAAGGACAGCGCAATGTTGTCATGCTGAGCTGCAGGCAGGGTGACAGAAGTGGGGAGTGCTGTGATGAGAAGAGGAACATTAAGCCTGGGATTGATGGGGCCCCATGGATGCAGGTGAGCGTCTACTGGGGGACTGTGCTGTCCTGGGAGTGGATATGAGCAATGGGAAGTCCCTGAATGAGACTGCAGCACTCCCTCCCTGGATCCAGGTGGGAGGACAGGCACCCCAAGAGACAGGACACCTCACATAGTGTGACTCCTCCCCAAACCTTGGTAATGCTGACTCTGGGCTGCCTGTGAAGGGCCCAAGGAAGTTTGAGGCAACCCCATCATGCTGGCAGAGCCTCTCCACCTCTCTCAAGAGGTGGAGTCTGAGCTGGGCATGGTGGTGCACGCCTATAATCCCAGCATTTAGGGAGGCTGAGACAGGAGAATCACGAGTTCAAAGCCAGCCTCGCCATCACGAGTTCAAAGCCAGCCTCACCAATGGCGAGGCGCTAAGCAACTCAGTGAGACCCTGTCTCTACATAAAACACAAAATAGGGCTGGGGATGTGGCTCAGTGGTCGAGTATCCCTGAGTTCAATCTTCAGTACCAAAAAAAATAAAAAAGAGGTGGAGTCTGGGTCATGACCCAGGCAGCAAGTTAGGCAGGCGCCCCCCCCTTGTTTCCTGGTTTCTGATCCAGGAGGTTATGCATGTGTTTCCTTCTACCTGACTTACTGTCCTCCCCTCCACCCCTGAATGCTGGTGGTCCAGGAGATGGTTTTTAGGACCCCCTATAACCTGAGCCAGGGGCCTAGACACCTGAGTTCTACCAGACGGTAAAGGCAACTCCCCACTCAGGATTCGCCAGAAGGAAAATAATCTTAGGGATGCTTAGCAGGTAACTTTCCCAAGCATCTGAGTATCTCTGCAGGCCTTGATGATACAGCAGTGAACAAAACTAATGCCATAGTTGGGATCTTTTATTTTTTGCTTTTTTGGGGGGAAGGGGTACTCGGGATCAAACTCAGGAGCACTCAACCACTGAGCCACATCCTCAGCCCTATTTTGTATTTTATTTAGAGACAGGATCTCACTGAGTTGCTTACTGCCTGGATTTTGCTGAGGCTGGCTTTGAACTCACAATCCCCCTGTTTCAGCCTACTAAGCTACTAAGAGTACAGGCATGCGCCACTGCACCGGCTCCTTGCCTTTTCTTAAATCAGTGCTGGGGAATTACCACCACAGAGCACTGTGATAATGGCTGAGGCTTAGCATCAGAGGTTCTGGCCTTGCAGTCTTAGCCAGTGACTTGACCTCTAAGCTTCAGTGGCCAGCTGGTAGTATCAACCACTATGGTTGTGGAAATAAAGTGAGTGGATACTGGTAGAAACACTCAAACAGAACAAAGGTGCAACAAAAAAGTACAGCTGTTTTGTACTTCTATTACTTTTTCTTAGCCAATAAGCTAAGCAAAGGAGGAGTAATTTTCAGTGTTCCAGGCAGAGAGAAGAGCCTCAGGCTTTTTAGTTAGCAACGCTTTTGGCTTCAAGTAACAGAAAGCTTACAATTGCTTAAACTAGTAACTGATTATTTTTCTCATAACAAAAATTCTGGAAGTAAGCAGCACCTGAAGCAGCAGCTCAGGGATGTCTGAGGTTTGTCTTGGGCATTTCTCTTGGTCTTTCCCTCCATAATCACAGGATGACTGCCAAAACCTGAAGCATTTTACCTGTATTCTTATTGGAAGAAAAATATCAAAGGGGTTTGAAGTATAAGTACACATTTGGAACTTATTTTATGTTTTAGGTATTACTTGCACAAGGTAAAAAAGGTGAGCAGCATAAAAGGCGATACAGCAGCACAGGGTCTCCTGACCCTCCAGGGCCCCGGCCCCTCCCACAGCAAATGCCATTAAAATTTTCTGTGGGGCTGGGACTGTACCTCAGTGGTAGAGCACTTGCCTAGCACATGTGAGGCACTGGGTTCAATCCTCAGCATCACATACAAATAAATAAATAAAATAAAGGTATGGTGTTCATCTACTACTAAAAATTTTTTTTTAAAAATTTGTTTCCTAAAAACAGTCTCTACATCCTCAAATGTGTGATCAGGATCCTCCTAGGAAAATGATAAATCTTTCAGACCATAACATATTTCAATAAAGAGAAAGAGAGATACTGTATTTTCAAGCACTGTACAACATTTCAACTTACGCCAGAGGTTTGATGAACAACTTGTTTTCCATACAGGGCTTTTTATATTTCTTTTTCTTTCTTTTTTTTTTTTTTTTTTGCCACAGTGAGGATTAAACCGAAGGTCTTGAAAATGCTAGACAAGTGCTCTACCCCTGAGCCACACCAGCAGCCAAGCCCCCTTACAGGCCTTTATGTATAAAGTAAAACACATAATAGTTTCCATTGTATTGGACGAATATGAATCCATGTATGTGTATCAAACTACATACACTGCTTTGTTTTTTAAAATTTACTTGTGTTCTTGGGAATTGAACTCAGGGCCTTGCCTATGCTAAGCACTGAGCTACACCCCTAGTCACTTCAGTTTTAAATTTAAATTTATTTTTCTAGTACTGGGGATCAAACTCAGGGGCCCTCTACCACTGAGGTACATCCCCAATCCATTTTAGTTTTATTTTGAGACAAAGTCTCACTAAGTTGCCCAGTATGGCTTTGAACTTGTGATCTTCCTGTCTCAACCTCCTGAATTGCTGGGATTATAGGGGTGCACACCTTGTGCCTGGCTGAAAAGGTATATTTCTAACATACTAACAGCACTGTTATTGATCTTGGACATTTTGAGAATCATTGCAGTAAATTACAATCTATTTAGCTCAGGGACTTTATCTCTATTTAATTTCCCACTGTATTCAGAGTAAACATCACCAATCCTGCAACACAGTAAGTCCCTGAGAGGCTACAAGGAATGATAGTAATCCTACCTACTGTGGCCAGGTTTGGGTACTTCTCCATCATCACATCACTATATATAACACCGTGTAAAGGTGTCTCTGTATTAGATACAGGAAAGCCCACTCCTCTTGCACAAAGTCCACAGCCACAACATCAAAGCTCACTGACTCCTGTATCATCACACATATTACTGATTTGAGCCAAGTAGTATCTCCACCAACATTTACGGAATGAGGAAGTGGGACCCAATGCCCACACAGAGGTCTTCAATTATCTACACCAGGCTCAAAGTTTCTACAATCTCCTTTATCTGAATTCACACACTATCTAAATTTGCACATTCTTAATCTTCTCGGGTCATATGGTTCTTCTTGAATATGAATTTATCTCATTATAACAATTTCCCTTCATTTGAATTCACGGCTCAGGACCTTCCAGTACTGGGAATGGAACCCAGAGCCTTGCATATGCCAGGCAAGCATTCTGCTACTGAGCTATGTCCCCAGACATTTTATTTATTTTTTTTAGACACCGTCTCCTACGTTGCCCAGGCTGGCCTTGAACTTTCAATTCCCCTGCCTCAGCCTTCCAAGTCACTGGGATTACAGGCGTGTGCCATCGCACTGGGCTTCAAACAGCATTAAATGAAAAAGCAGCTATCCCGGCCAGGTACTCCGCCTGTGGCCACACCCCTAGCCCCATCCCTGCCCCGCCTTCCGGGCGCGGTCCTGGTCGCTGTTCCCGCCCGCCAGCCACGCCTTCAGGGCTTGAACTTTGCTCCCGGTCTCACTCTTGGAGCCTGGGCCCGTCCCAACCCGGTCAGTCTTCCAGGCTTCTCTGTGAGACCTTTTTCCTTTTTCTTGCTGGGCTGGGGACTGAACCCAGGGACCTGCGCATGCGAGGCTACACTCCCGGCCCCAGGCTGGGTCCGCGTTCCCTTCCAAACCGGGATTTCCGGGCTGGGTCCATGTCCCGGGACACATTTCTCGGCCCCGCCCACGCCCCGCCTCCCAGTCCGTTTCATTCCCAGCCCACCCTCCTTCTGGCCACGCCCCCCGCTCGTTCCCGCCCCAGCCACGCCTTCCGGGCTTGGTCCTCGTCCCAGCTCCGCCCACGCCCCGCCTCCCAGTCTTCTCATTCCCAGCCCAGCCTCCTTCTGGCCACGCCCCCCGCTCGTTCCCGCCCTAACCATGCCCTCCGGGCTGGGTCTTCGTCCCGGGACACACTCCTCGGCCCCCGCCCACGCCCCGCCTCCCAGTCGTCTCATTCTCAGCCCAGCCTCTATTCTGGCCACGCCCCCACTCGTTCCCGCCCCAACCACGCCTTCCGGGCTGGGTCCTCGTCCCAGCCCCGCCCCTGGGCCTCACACGACCCCTGCGACGCCTTCCAGACTTGGTCTTAGTAGCCCGGACCCCTGAGCAGGCCCGGATCTCCAGGTGGTCCTGTCCGGGAACCGACCACACCCCTGCGAAAGGAAAGCAACGGGTGCTGGAAGTCCGGCTGCCGCGCCCCGGGCCGTTTGGGCATTCCCAAGGGAATTCCGACGGCGCTTTAACCGGAAGCGGAAGTGCGTGGCGGCGGGATCATGGTGACTCTTACTGATCTGCCGGATTCGGTGCTGCTGGAAATCTTCTCTTACCTCCCGGTCCGGGACCGGATCCGCATCTCCAGGTGCGGGCCCTCTCCTCGGGGGAAAGAGCCGGGCAGAGGGCGTACCCGGAGATGCGGCTCCGGCCCCAGAGCGGCCGGGGTCGTTCTAACGGCGAGTCCCCTCCCCCAGGGTCTGTCACCGCTGGAAGAGGCTGGTGGACGACCGGTGGCTGTGGCGACATGTCGACTTGACGCTCTACACGGTACGCGGGGTCGGTGGCCAGGGCCTCGTGTGGATGGGTTGGACCTTGAGGACCAGCCTCCCTACCCTGGGACAGTGTGTCAGGAATTGCAAGAACTGGTTTTTCGTCGGTCCAGGCTTGGGATTTCCAGTCAGGCAGTCTGGGCCTGTCTCTGGGCCTCAGTTTCCCCATCCTAGAAACCTGCGGGACCGGCGCGTGTGCTTAGTATACGCGAGGCCGCTGGGTTCAGTCCCCAGCACCGAAGAGTTCCTTCACGGGGCCGCGGTGCAGGGAAAGGGCGTACAGCGGTGTCTGGCAGATACGTAGCATACAGTAAATGCTGGTTTATGATTACATTATCAAACAATAACACCAGTGATTTATATCGGAGAAATTATTTTTCCAAGTCAACTGATTTTCCGAATAAATTTTCTGAGTAGTGCAACCAAACCATTTCCACTTTTATTTGCATTTTATTCTTCTTGTGTTTATTATGAAATATTTTAACTATCTAGAAGTGTATAGAAGATGATATTATGACCATATCTTTACCACCTAGATTTAACTTTTTTTTTTTTTTTTTTTTTTTGGGCAGTATTGGGGATGGATCTCAGGGCTTGCTCATGTTAGGCGAGCACTCTACCACTATGCTATATCCCCAACCCTTTTTCTTTTCTTTCTTTTTTCTTTTTCTCCTTGGTCGTACTGGGGATTGAACCCAGGGGCCCTCTACCACTGACTTATATTCCCAGCCCTTTTAATTTTTTTGTTTTGACACAGGTTCTCGATAAGTTGCTGAGGCTGGCTTGAAATTTGTGATCCTTCTGCTTCAGCCTCCAGTCGCTGGGATTACAGGCCTGTGCTGCCAACTTCTGTGGTCTTTTTTACTTTTTTTTATTTTTGAGAAAGGATCTCACCAAGTTGCCCATGCTGGCCTGGGATTTTCAATCCTAGTCTCTCAGCCTCCCAAGTAGCAGGGATTGCAGGTGTGTGCCACTGTGGGGTGGATTTAACCTATTTTAACTTTTTGTATTATTTACTGCTGCTCACGCATGTAAGAGACACCTATGTCTGTGTCTGTATGTATACACACATATATACATGTACATAACAAAACATTTATAGATCTATTTGTTATCTTGAAGTCCTTTTCATAAGTAGTCGTATTATAAAAAGGATTTGTACCCTTTTACATCATTTCATACATGTGTTCATAAGCAATATACAGTATGGTAAATGAATTTCTGAAGTTTAAATAAAATAATGCTATTTTACTGTATATACATGCATCACACCTAGCTTTTACACAGGATTGCTTTTGAGATTCTTATTAGCACATATAAATCAAGTTAATTTCTTTTAACTTATGTATCCATTTTCCTGTTAATAGATGTTTAGGTTATTTCCAGCTCTTCAATATTACAAATCAGCTTCTCAAATTTTACTGTGTATATGAATCACCTGGGGATCTTACTAAAATGGTTGATGGGGTCCTAGCCTCTGGATTTCTACTCCAGGTATTGTCCTCATTCCACACATGGGGTAATAAGAATACCCTTGTGATTGTCTTCTTTCTTTCTTTCTTCTTTTTTTTTTATAATTTTTTTTAGTTGTAGATGGACACAATGTCTTTATTTTACTGCTTCGTACATGGTGCTGAGGATAGAACCCAGGGCCTCACGCATGCGAGGCTAGCGCTCTACCGCTGAGCCACAGTCCCAGTCCCTCTTTCTTCTTTTTTATACCAGGGATTGAACCCACTGAACCACATTCCCAGCCTTTTTAATTTTATTTAGAGAAAGGGTCTCACTAAGTTGCTTAGAGCCTTGCTGAGTTGCTAAGGCTGATTTTGAACTTGTGATTCACCTGCCTCGATCTCCCAAGCTGCTGGGATCACAGGTGTGCACCAGTGTGCCCAGCAATTATCTTGTGTCCAGGTAGAAGTTACACTGAAACTTAGAAGTGCAGTTTCTGAGGAATAAGATTGTTTATACTTTACCATCTTCAGTTCTTAATTCCAAAATCAGAAAGCTTGCACAGTGAAACCAGGCTTGGTCAAGCACATCTATGGTATCAGCTACTCAGGAAGCTAAGTTAGAGGACCACTTGAGTCCACAGGTTTGAGATCTGCCTGGGCAACATAGCAAGATCTTATCTCAAAAAACAACCCCGGGTGCTATGGCACATGCCTGTAATCGCAGCGGCTCGAGAGGCTGAGGCAGGAGGATTGTGAGTTCAAAGCCAGTCTCAGCAATTTGGCATGGCACTAAGCAACTCATGGAGACCCTGTCTCTAATAAAATATTTTAAAAGGACTGGGAATGTGGTTAAATGCCCCTTCTTCAGTCCCCAGTGCAAACAAAACAAAACAGCACAACAATAAAAACACTTGCAAAGTGAAAAGTTTTTGTTTTTTGTTTTTGCAAACTAGGCACAAATTTATTTGGTAACAAAATGTACCTTAAACTAGCATAAGGCTATCAATACCTCATTCCTTTTCCTACTCAATATTTTTTCCATGTAATGTTATAAGAGATTATGACCCTATAGAAAAATTGTTTTCATTGAGATAACATTTTTTGAGACATGATGTTGCTATGTTGTCCAGCCTGATCTTGAACTCCTGAGCTCAAATGACCTTCCCACTTTAGCCTTCTGAGTAGCTGGGACTATAGGCATATACCCCCAAACCCTTTTTTTTTTTTGGTGGTGGTTTTGTTTTTTGATGGTGCTGAGAATTGAATCCAGGGCCTCAGTCATGCTAGGCAAGTGCTCTACCACTGAACTATACCCCTAACCCTGAGATCAACTTTTAAAAACCATTTTATTATAAATACATAAAATACATAAAAGTTGAAAGAATAGCGCAGAGAATCCCAAGTATCCAAGCTTAATGTTTAATGACATTTATTACCTGTTCATTCATCTATGCATCTATTTATTCATTGCTTTTTCCACCCATCAATTCATCTCATTTTCTTAATTCATTCAAATAATTTGCAAGACTTAAGTCTGCTTCATTCCTAAACACTGTAGCACACATACCATTAGCTGGAGATGAGCATTTGTTTACAGTTTTCCAGGTTTTTTGTTTGTATTTTTTTTTTTGATGAGACTTAGCTGTGTTGTTCAGACTTGCCTCAGAATCCTGGACTCAAGAAATTCTCCCTCTGCCTCCTGAGTAGCTGGAATCACAGGTGCATCTCTGCACCCAGCTCCCCCACCCCTCAGGTATACTTACCAGTGAAAGTTAATTTTTAAGAAATTATGTAAGTCATGAATGATTCTCCTGGTAAAAACATTGAAATTGTTGGGGCTGGGGTTATGGTGCAGTGGTAGCGTGCTCACCTAGCACGCATGAGGCACTGGGTTTGATCCTCAGCACCACATAAGAATAAAATAAAGATATTCTGTCCACCTACAACTAAAAAATAAATATTTAAAAAAAATAAAAAATAAAAAGCATGTGCCGTTGCTCCAGGTTCCCATTTGCTTTTGTATCCTAGGAACACAAACACATAAACAGTTGTTCCTTGATATCTGCTAGGGATTGGTTCTAGGATCCCCTCAGATTCCAAACTTCTTAGATACTCAAATCCCTCTTTAAAAAAATGATGTAGCATTTGCATAGAACAAATGCACATTCTCCTACAGACTTTCTTTTTTTACCTGGTATTAAATTCAGGGGCATTGAACATGTACAGACTAGTTTTTTTGTCATCATTCCCTAACTAATACAGTATAACAACTAATTTCATAGCATTCACATTCTTTTAGGTATAATAAGTCATTTAAAGATTATTTAAATTCCATAGGATCTGGGCATAGTGATTCACCCCTATAATCCCAGTAGCTCAGGAGGCTGAGGCAGGAGGATCACAAGTTTGAGGCCAGCCTCAGCAATTTAACGAGGCCCTAAGCAACTTACCTAGACCCTGTCTCAAAATAAAATATAAAAAGGGGTGAGAGTGTAGCTTTTTTTTCCCCTGAATATTCTACCTTCAGTTGGTTGGACTCACTGACATAGAACCCATTGGTTACAGACTCAACTGTATTCTTTCAAAACAAAACAGGTGGTAGTGGTTTCCCACATTCTAAATTTCTTAAAAAAAAAAAAAAATCTACCCAATTGCTTTCCAAAGAAAAGTTTCCACAGCAGAGCATGAGAAAATCTGCCTCTCAACATCCTGAGTCACATTTGATGTTGTGAAACTTAGAGTTTTCTTATATATCATCTTTCAAATAAAAATTAATTTTGTCCATTGGCTTTGTGCCCATTTCGAATTTTGCCAACCATAGCTTCTACCCTTGGGAGTTACTGGTTAGTAGCCAGTACTTCTAATGAGCTAGTTTCCAGGGACCCAGACTTGCTGATCTAAATGTGGCCAGGAAGGTTGTGTTGTCTTGTTTGATTTTGGCTTTTGGTACTGGGGCTTTAACCTGAGGCATTTTACCACTGAGCCACATCCCCAAATCTGGAGACAGGCTCTTGCTAAGTTGCTGTATTTTTTAGAGCATTATAGTTATACATAGTAATTGGGTTCATTTTGACAAAATCATGCGTGGGATTTGATTTAGTCCATTTCCAGTCCCCGGTGCCCATCTCCTTTCCACCTTTCCTCCCTCCCCCTATTCTTCCTCTGCCCTACAAATCTTCCATCTATCTATCTATTTTTGATACAGGGGATTGTTCCCAGGGGTGCTCAACCACTGAGCCACATCCCCAGCCCTTTTTATATTTTCTTTAGAGATGGATCTCCATCTCTAAATAGCCTCTGGAGCCGCTGGGATTATAGCCATACTGCATTGTGCCTGGCTATTTATTTTTGATTGGTGCTTTCTACATACACATAAAGGTGGAATTCACTATGGTATATTTATACTTGCACATGACATGATTTGTTAGATTCATTCCACATTTCCTCCCCTTTCCTTTCCCTCCTCCATCTCTCTCAATCTCCTCTGTTCCACTGATCTTCCCTGATATCCAATCCACCCCATTTTTTCCCCCTTATTTTGCTCTAGCTTCTGCATATGAGCGAGAACATTCCACCCTTGATTTTCTGACTCTTGCTTATTTCACTGAGCATGACATTCTCCAGGTCCATCCACTGGTAAATGCCAAAATTTCATTCTTTATGGCTGAGTAAAACTCCATTGTGTATATGTACCACATTTTCTTAATTCATTCATCTATTGATGAGAACCTGGGCTGATTCCATAATCTTGGCCATGAAGATTTGATTTCCTGTGTCAAAAGTAGTCAACAAAATTTATGCTGTGGACTGGGTTTGAAGCTCAGTGGTAGAGTATGTTCTTAGCATGCACAAGGCCCTGAATTCAATACCCAGAACCATACATAGATTATATGCTATACATTTTATTTTTCTTTCTTTCTTTCTTTTTAATTTGCATAGTGTTAGGAATTAAACCCAGGACCTCATGCATGCTAGGCAAGTGCTCTATTGCTGAGCTACACCTAAGTCAATTTCTCTTAAGATAGTATGTACATACAATGAAATGCACAGTGTTTTCAGTTATATTTTGTTTTCATTTTTCTGCTGTACTGAGGATAAACTCAGGACCTTGCACTTGCTGGGCAAGGACTCTACCACTGAGCTACACCCCCAGACCTTTTTTGAAACTTTTAGTTTAAGACAGGGTTCACTGAGTTGCCCAGGTTGGCCTCGAACTTGAGATCCTCTTGCCTCATCCTCCTGAGTAGCTAGGATAAGGAGTATACCACCCGCCCTGGCTCCTCTGTTTGTTTTCTATTAATTTCCCAGGGTTAGGCAGCTCTGATTGTTACTAGGCTGTGACTCTTTAATCTTTTTTTCAAATTACTCTGAGTAATTTGAGCCTTTTTAAATTTTTTAATTTTTATTTTTCAGCTTTATTCTCTGTGGTTTCTCTCTCCCAGAGGTGGTTATTGGAAAAGCTTATAGAGGGTTGGTTCATTTTGTTTCCTTTCTCCAGAAGATAATACAAATCTATTCTGATCTATTTGGATCTCCTCTCCCCCCTACTGGACTTGTTTAAAGTCCTACCAGTGGGAATGGTAGAGTCAGACCCTCCTGCTGTTCCTGGGGAGGAGGCTGATGTGGAAGGGCAGAAACCCAAGGAAACATCAAAACCCCTGCCACCAAGCAGACAGGGGCCTTGGAACCCCCTACCTCTCACCCAGTCACCCCAACCTCTGGCTTTTACAGATGCGGCCTAAAGTCATGTGGCACCTCCTTCGCCGATACATGGCGTCTCGGCTCCATTCCCTGCGGATGGGTGGCTACCTCTTCTCCGGCTCTCAAGCCCCCCAGTTGTCCCCTGCTCTGTTGAAGGCCCTGGGCCAGAAGTGCCCCAACCTGAAGCGCCTCTGCCTGCACGTGGCTGACCTGAGCATGGTACCCATCACCAGCCTGCCCTGCACCCTGAGGACCCTGGAGCTGCACAGCTGTGAGATCTCCATGGCCTGGCTCCTTAAAGAGCAGGATCCCACCGTGCTGCCCCTGCTCGAGTGCATCGTGCTGGACCGCGTCCCTGCCTTCCGCGACGAGCATCTGCAGGGCCTGACACGCTTCCGGGCCCTGCGCTCACTGGTGCTAGGTGGCACCTACCGGGTGACCCAGACGGGGCTGGATGCCAGCCTGCAGGAGCTCAGCTACCTGCAGAGGTTCGAGATGCTAGGTTGCACCCTCTCGGCCGACAGCACGCTGCTGGCCATCAGCCGCCATCTCCGAGGTGTGCGCAAGATCCGGCTGACCGTGGGGGGCCTCTCGGCTCCCGGCCTGGCCGTCCTGGAGGGAATGCCAGCCCTGGAGAGTCTATGCCTACAGGGCCCCCTCGTCACCCCAGAAATGCCCACTCCAGCTGAAATTGTTTCTTCCTGCCTCACCATGCCCAAACTGAGAGTACTTGAGCTGCAGGGGCTGGGCTGGGAGGGTCAGGAGGCTGAGAGGGTCCTGTGTAAGGGGCTGCCTCACTGTATGGTCATTGTTAGGGCCTGTCCCAAAGAGTCCATGGACTGGTGGATGTGACTGCCACTGTCCCAGCTTTCGCAGTTGAAAAACCCTCTAAACAGCAAATTGAAGAGGGCACGTTATGGTGCTTGAGGGAATTGAAGGTGACAGGTGGGGACAGTGAAGGCCTTGGGTCTCCAGACAGTGGGAATTGTTGGCCAGCCAGCCTGTCTAGCCAGCCTGCCTCTGGAGGGCCAGTTCCCACCTCTAGAAACAGAGACCCTAGCTACCTCAGGATTATGTGGCACAGCCTTACGCTAACAGCCCCGGATCTCAGAAGCCCTTGGTGAAGGATCATTCTCCAGGTCATCCTCAGAGTTGTCCTCAGGAAGCAAATGGGTGGGATTAAGAGCTAGAAGGACCTGAGGGGCCAAGCCCTCCAGTGACACCTGGAAAGACTGTATACATGTGTACCCACGCGCCCGTGCACCATTTCAATACCTACACGCACGCAAGAGGCACAGAGATCAAGGGCAAATGAGGCTTGCCATTCATAATCAAAATGTTCATGAAGGTTCTCAGTTGTATTTTCTGTATTTTCTACTTTTTCCAAGTTTTCCACAGCAGATAATATTTTGCTATTAAAGAAAAATAATGAATTTTTTTTCAAGAAAGTATTCAGTTTATTCATTCCTTGAGCAGCTGCTGTTATTGCAGGCACCATTCTTGATACTGGGGCCACAGCAGTGAGCAAAACAAAAATTCATACAGCACCAAGAAGAGAAGACAGGGTGATAAACACATTCATGGAATAATTTTGGAGCCTCTGAGACAATAAACCAAAGTTATGTGACGGAGGCACAGGTGCTTCGTAGAGAGGCAGGGTTGAGCTTCTCCGCAGAGATCTAAGTGGTAAACCAGCCACAGGGAAAGTGGGGGAAGAAAAGATCCTGAGGTGGGAAAAACCTTGGCATTTTCCAGTAACAGGAAGAAGGTCTGTGGGTAGAGTGACCAGGGAGGAGAAAGTGAGGTTGGTGGGAGAAATGGGGGAAGGGCAGGCAGGCTCTCACAGGTGGCTCAGGTTCTAGGGTTTCAGTAAGTACCAACTCCTTTTCCTGTCTTTTGAGTCAGAACCACTTGAAGGACGCAGGTGTCAAGATTGTGAGCATTCGCCTATGAGAGGAGCGTTACTTCTGAACTGGGTCTCAGAGTGTGTGGCTAAGCCCCAGACTGTGGGCTCATCGCCTGCCTGCTAGGCAGGGCCAGGACTGAGAGAAGAGGGCCAGGCTGGGTCTGCTTGATCCCTTATTCTGAGCTCACCCACCAGAGAAGAGCTGGACATGTTTCTCCCTGCTGTTCCCACTTGGGATTGGAGTAGAAATTCCTCTGTCTTGCCAGGACTAGGGTGTAGGTGTGTCCCTGATGAGGCCATGGCTAGGGTCTTATTGTTCAAAGCTATGACCAAACCTAGCAGCTCTAGCCCAGGACGTTTGGGAGACAGGACTGAACCAAGTTGGAGACTGGAGTTTTCACAGCTGCTGGGAGTGGGGAAGGAAATGAAATCAGGCTTGGTATGCTGGTGGAGGCTGCCAGGAGAGCTGGGTTCTATTTAGGGTAATATGATGGAGGCTCCACATCAGCCCCACATGGTACCGTGGTTTGGATATGGTTTGAGTTTAGAAAACTTCATGTGTTGGAAGCTTGGTCCTCAGGGAGGCAATGTGAGAGGTAGTGGGACCTTCAAAGGATGGAGTTAGGGCTGGAGATGTGGCTCAGTGGTAGAGCAAATGCCTGGTATGCATGGGACCCTGAATCTGATCTTCAGCACTGCAAAAAAGAAGACGACGGAGCTTAATGAGAAGTCCTTAGATCACCTGGAGGTGGGCCCTTCGAAGGGATTGTAGGACCCCAACCGACCTCTTCCTTCCAGACATGTTGATGCCATTGTGACACTGTCAGCTCCTAGGTTCATATCAGAGCCAAGCTAATGGAAGCATCATGCCCTTGAACCTCTAGAACTGAGAATAAGCCTTTTTTTTTTTTTCATTATAAAGTTAGCCTGCCTCTATCATTTTGTTACAGTAATGAAAAATACAGTCAGGCTCTACAAGTTTATTTTGGCATATGTTTTTGGAGGTTCCAGGCTAAAATCAGGCAGATCCATTGTTTGGGGGTTCTGGTTAGGGTACTGGATGGCAATGGCAGGGAGCAGACAGTGGAGCAAACAGCTCACCACATGAGCCAGGAGGCAAAAGAAAAAGGTCCTGGTTACAATCCAATTCAAGGCCATACCACCTAAAGTTTCCACCAGCTTTGAACAGTACACCCTAGGGACCAAGCCTTTTAACACATAGACCTGTGGAGAACATGTATAATCCCCTAAAATTATACGTTGAAATTCTAGCCCCCACGGTAATGAGATTAGAAACGGAGGCTTCTTTAGGAAGTGACTAAGTCATGAGGACAGGGCCCTGGTGAATGGGACTAGAGCCCTTGTCAGAGAGGTCTCTGTCAGGGTAGCTGGCGCAAATATCCACGAGAGACAACTCTGAGTCAAGCAAAGGTTTATTACGGAGAATATCTGCCAGGCTGCCCTTCTGTAAGGCATGGAAGCCTGCTGAAAAAGGAAGAAAAATCTTGTTAACTATATAGTCATGTACAATGGAGTAGTTAAAAAATAACCCATCTGGTCCTGTCATTGTTACTTGGTGTCTTTGTTGTGGGTTCGGCAGTTAGGGACTCTTTGGGGCGGGCTCAAGGAGAAGGTCATGCCTGGGTGGGCTTCTTAGGATGGCAGGAGCTGATTTTCAAAATGGAGTTACTTTGGCTTAAGGACCTAACAGTCTCAGCCAGGCGGGTAGTGCATGTCTGTAATCCCAGCACCTCAGGAGGCTCAGGCAGGAGGATCACAAGTTCAAAGCCAGCCCCCGCAAATTAGTGGGGCCCTCGGGAACACAGGCCCTGACTCAAGTTTTAAAAATAGGGAGATGGGGATAAAGCTCAGTAATAAAGTGCCCCCGGGTTCAGTCCCCAGTGCGGGGGTGGGGGAGCTCCAAAAGGACCCTCGCTCACTCCATGTGGGGACACAGAATGCACTATGAACCAGGAAGCCCTCACTAGACATTAAAACTGCTGTTGGTTGATCTTGGACTTCCCAGCTTCTAGAACTGTTAGGAATACATTTCTGTTACCCAGTTTATGGTGTAGTTGTTCCTCTTTATCCACAGGGGATGGTTCTAGAATCCCCCCCAGATACTAAAATTCTCAGAAGCTTAAGTCCCTTTTATAAGCTTTGGCACAGAACCTACACACATCCTCCTGTATGAGTAATCTCCAGGTTACTTACAATAGCAGTATAAATGTTACATGCTGTATTGTTTAGGGAATAAAGACAAGGAAAAAATGTCTACATCCAGGCATGGTGTGTCCTACACCTGTAATCCTAGGAGCCTGAGCAGGAGGATTTCAAGTTCAAGGCCAGTCTGGGCACCTTAGCAAGACTCTGTCTCATAATAATAAATAAATAAAAGGGACTGGGCATGTAGCTCGGTGGTAGCGTGCCCTGGGTTCTACCCTCCAGTACCCACCCCTACACAGTCTGAACCTGTTTAGTGTAGACAGACACAATTATTTTTTTATGTTTTTCGTCCACGTTTTGTCAAATGCACAGAAACAGCTCTTCATGGATACTGAGGGCTGGCTACATTTTGTCACAGGAGCAAGAACAGACCTTCTTTGGGGTTTACATGCAGGACATGGCTCCCAGGACCTTTAAGAGAAGACAATTAAGCTTCTTTCTTTCCATAAGGACTTTGATCCTCAGTGTCCTCAGTGGAAACCAATGCGTACATTGAGAACATCCACTCCTTAAACACAAAACATTCTCTGAGGTTTTTTACTTCTTTCTGCAAAAAATGGTCCCTTTCTACCTAATCTCTGAGATATTTCTTTTTCTTTTTGGTACCGGGGATTGAACTCAGGGGCACTCGACCACTGAGCCACATCCCCAGCCCTATTTTGTGTTTTATGTAGAGACAGGGTCTCACTGAGTTGCTTAGCGCCTCGCCATTGCTGAGGCTGGCTTTGAACTCGTGATTCTCCTGTCTCAGCCTCCCTAAGTGCTGGGATTACAGGTGTGTGCCACCGTGCCCGGCTAATCTCTGAGATATTTCTGAGTGTTCTTATTTAGCAATGCCTTTCCACCTGCTGCAATAAACTCTCTCTCTCTCTCTCTCTCTCTCTCTCCCCCAGAGAGATTAAACCCAGGTTCTCTTGTTTGCTAAACACTGACCTACATCCCAGCCCCATTCTCCTCCTCAAAAAAGAATCTTTTTAATCGAAGTCTGTATTTACCAACGTCCAGAGTTATTTTCACTTGACAATGCAAACAAATGTACAAAATCCTTGGAATCATGAATGATTCAAAATACACCTTAAATCCATCAGCAGATAGCTATTGACTGTCTTCACTTCAGTGTCAGACAACTTCCCACCCTCTCATTCTCCAAACCACTTTTTTCTTAACTTTCGAGCTATTCTTCCACATTATACCATTGCTTCCCTCGAGTCTACAAATAACCAAGATTTTTTTTTTTTTGGTACTGGAGATTGAACTCAGGGGCACTCGACCACTGAGCCCCATCCCCAGCCCTATTTTGTGTTTTATGTAGAGACAGGGTCTCACTGAGTTGCTTAGCGCCTCACCATTGCTGAGGCTGGCTTTGAACTCGCGATTCTCCTGTCTCAGCCTCCCTAAGTGCTGGGATTACAGGCTTGAGCCACCGCGCCCGGCTAACCAAGATATTTTTAAAAATGTTTCAGATAATGTTGCATTTTTAGCTCCAGACCCTTCCTTCAGTGGCTCCCCATTGCAATCAGAGTAAAACTCAACATTTTTAGAGTTCCTCAGGTGGCCCTGTGTTGTCTCACTCCATGA
>PVHX01007941.1:35039-87460 GCA_004024805.1 Geosciurus inauris
AGCCAGTCCCGCACTCTCACGCTTCGCCTCCTAGCACAGGCCTTCAGCCCAGGCCCCGCCCCCAGGCCTACCCCCCCCCCTCCTCCCCCCAGCTCCAGGTTCTAGCTTCTTCAGGTTCCGGTCTTCTCCCTTCATTTCCAAGCCGTATGGCACCGCCCCTTCCTGGCTCGCCAAACAGGAAGCGGAAGTGCGGGTACGCAGGCCCACAGGCAAAAGCAGTTTCCGCCTGAGTAGGCGGCTGGCTGCCCCGCCCAGTTATGGCCCTCAGGATAGGCGTGGCGCAAGCGGCAGGTTGGGCCAGGGCCTCCGCAAGCTCTTTTTTTTTTTGGTACCGGGGATTAAACTCAGGGGCACTCGACCACTGAGCCACATCCCCAGCCCTATTTTGTGTTTTATGTAGAGACAGGGTCTCACTGAGCTGCTTAGCGCCTGGCTGTTTCTGCCCGCAGGATAGGCATGCTGGGCGGAGGAGGGGGGCGGGGCCCCGCAAGCCTTTACTAGATGGTGGATCAGCTCTCCCAAGGCTTCCGGGGTATAGTGCACCGCCTTGGGTCTCAGTCTCCTCAAGAGTGGCGGGTTGGCGGGGCCTTTTCTCCAAAAGTCGCCAAAGCAACATTAATCTTTCCTCCAGAAAAGCATCTCTGCCATTCGATTCACCATGACTTGGGTCCTAGCTTACTGTGTTCCCGTAGACTTGGCAATGCCAGTGTGTTCCGCTGAGCACTGTAAAGATTCAAGAGGGTCGCTTCCGAATCCTTAGGTAGAATTTCTCAGAATAGCAGTATTGAGGTGTAGTTCACATACAAATAACTGCATGTCTTATTTATTTAGGCACTAGGGATTGAACCCAGGGGCACTTTACCACTGAACTACATCACCAGTACTTTTTATATTTTTACTATGAGACAAGGTCTTGCTAAATAGCCCATGCTGGGCTTGAATTTATGAACCTCCTGCCTCAGTCTCCTGAGTTGATGGGATTACAGGCCCATGCTACCACACCCAACAAATTGCACATATAAAAGTGTACATTTTGATGAGTTTGGACATAGGAATACATCTGTGAATCAATCACCATCAAAATAGTGAACAAGCCAGGCACAGTGGCGCACGACTGTAATCCCAGTGGTTCTGGAGGCTGAGGCAGGAGGATCGTGAGTTCAAAGCCAGCCTCAGGAATGGCGAGGCACTAAGGAACTCAGTGAGACCGTGTTGCTAAACAAAATACAAAATAGGGCTGGGGATGTGGCTCAGTGGTTGAGTGCCCCTAAGTTCAATCCCCGGTACCAAAAAAAAAAAAAAAAAAAAAAAAATTGAACAAGGGCTGGGGACAGTAGAGAGGAGTTCTCCAAGGTAGGCTTACATGAATCTTCGTGCACAATAGCCTTAGTTTGTAAGAGAATTGGTGCATTTCAAAATATCAGTCAGGAAACTGAAAAGACTGGGCAAGGCTCATGACAAGTGAAATAGGTAATTTTAAGCTTGTAACTGCCTAGCCTGGAGAGGGCAATTGCAAGACCCCATCCACCTCACTGGATTTTTCTGCCTGTCCACCCTCCCGCCTGATTCTGTCCTGGAGGTCTGTAGTGGAGCCCACAGGAGGTCCAGCTTCATGCTGCAGGGTGGAAGCTAGGAGGCCTCTGCTAAAGTAGCAGGAAGCTGCTAGATCATAACTTCAGGTATTCCTAGGTCTACCCTGTGGAGAACAGCCTGTGAGTTACTCCATGATGTATAGCACAGTAGCTCCAAAGCTGTGCCTGACCCTGAGTTATTCCCATTTTATAAAGCAGTAATTTGCCATGAGTTACTCCATTTTGGGTACAAATGCCAAGGTAGAATAATTGTACACCTTGTTTGTAAAAGTAAACAATTATCACCTGCCCAGCACAACCATAAGGAACACATGGATAAATAACTTGTATCAACTTACCAGTCTACATCAAGAGCACCTATACACATGGCCTCCCCAAATCATATCAGAAACATCAGACACAGCAGCTTATCAACATCCCCAGATGAAACCCCTTGTCTAAGACCCATAAGAGGAGCCCCCCAAAACCGGACACAAAGGTACCCTGACCCCATCACCCATTTCACTCATCATGAGCCTTGCCCAGGAATATCACCACAATAACCTCTGATTCTGCCTCCAGGGTTGAGCTCAGCATGGTTTTTCTGGCCTGTGAGGATGACAGCTAACCACCTCAAGCTAGCACGTCAGGAGGACCCTCTGCCTTGACAGCTCTGTAGAACTGGTTAAAACCCTTATCTGACCACCTACAGTGATTCTTTGACCTTTTCCACTCATAACTGCTCTCTGCCTGTGTTCTTGGAACAGTATCCTTAGCCCTGCAGCTGCCTAAACCCTTTCATAGTGTTCTGTGTCCTATATATAATCATTGTGTGGGGTATGATGTGTGACTTAAGTGTTACAGATATTAGGAATTGAGGTTGGACTGGAATAAAAGAATTTGTGATTGCTCAGCTTCTGACTAAGTGACCCACGAGTATTCAGTGAATTGCAATCGCTGAGAGTGGTTGTGATTGTTATTTGATAAATTCTGGCCTTGTGGAAAGACACGTTTGGTGAATGTTTGTGGCATAGTTTGCTCAAAGTAGCCCCTCAACTCCTCCAAAGTCCAGAAGCAATGGCCTGGGTCACCAGAGCAGCTGCAGTCTTCCCTGAAAAGCTGAGGAGGACTTCTGTGTCCACGGGATTTACCGACCCAAGCCGCTTCAGGTGCAGCCCAAACACTTGGGATGGCGGGACGACCATACTCTTAGTGGCTGAGCCTCCATGAAGACAGGACCATGGAGGTAGGGCCTGGATGGTGTGGCAGAAAGAGCTCTGGAGGGCAGGATCTCAGCAGGAAGACAAGATTAGGGGGCTAGATAGTATGGGCAGGGCTCCACTAGAGCGGGACAGACAGGAGCCCCCAGGAGGATCTGGTCTCACACATTGGGAGGCTGGCTGGATGTGGCCTGGACCCTGCCACCTTTTGTCCTCCTAATCTGGACATTTGCATCCGTTTTGGGGGTGAACAATACTGATGACATTTACATTAAGGAAGTTCCCTTCTTACCCAAGAGGACTTTCACCTGTGACTTGCTTTGCAACCATGTTGAAGTGATATCTTAAATTCATTTGGGTAAATACTTCCCCTTGGATTCTATGTTAGTGTAAATAAGTGAGTGTAATAAAGAAAAGGAAAGAAAAGCATGGTGCAGTATCCCACACCTGTAACCCCAGCTACTCCGGAGGCTGAATGAAGCAGGATTGAAAGTTTGAGGACACCCTGGGCAATTTAGCAAAACCCTGTCTAAAAATAAAAAGGGCTAAGAATGTAGCTCAGTGGTAGAGTGTCGCTGGGTTCAACAACCCAGTACCACAAAAATAAATAAAAATAATTCAGGAAACGTTCATTGCTGGTGGGAATGTAAAACGACCCAGCCATTGTTGAAAAACAGCTTGGCAGTTCTCTAAAACACATCAGTTTACCATTTGACACCAAGAGAAATGAGATACACAAAGACTTGGATGTCCCACTGGGGCAGTGGCGAACGCCTGTAATCCCAGCGGCTTGGGAGGCTGAGGCAGGAGGATCGCGAGTTCAAAGCCAGTCTCAGCAAAAGTAAGGTGCTAAGCAACTCAGTGAGACCCTGTCTCTAAATAAAATACAAAACATAGCTGGGGATGTGGCAAACATAAAGAGGCAAACATAAAAGTCCACCCACTGAGGAAAGGAGAAAGAAAATGTAGTTATCCACACAATCAAGTATGATTTGATAATTTTTAAAAATTGAGAATTCGGACACATGCTACAACATAGATGAGCCTTGAAAACATATAAGTAAAAGGAACTCAGTACAAATACATTTCATATAACTCCATTTACGTGAAATGTCCAGAACAGGCAAATCGACAGAGACAGAAAGTAGATTAGCTGTTGCCTTGGACTTCATGGGGGCGGGGCAGGATGGGAGGATTACGGAATTATGGATAAGGGGGTACTGGATGTCTTTTTATGGTCATAACAGTGTTCTAAAATTGATCATGATGATGGACGCAAAACTGTGAGTATGTCAAACTGTACGCTTTAAATGGGTAGGTTATATGCTCTGTGAATTACAAATCGAACAAAACCAAAGGTCTAAAGAAGGGACTGGGTATATTAAGGGAAGAGACCATTTTATGGATTTGCAGGTTCATATACGCAGATTTGTGCACGTCTTTGCAAAGGGCTGAAGGAACGAGGAGAAAGGCTTGTAGAGCAGCATTTGCGAGCTCTCGGCGGCCAGTCCTCCAGCCCGGGCTCGGGTTTCCTCGGAACCACGCCCTCCCGGGACAGCCCCCCACGCAAGCCCCCCGCCCCGTTCCCGCCCCCAACCCTGTCCTCGTCGTTCGGTTCCCTAGCTGGATGCAGCCCTACTCCGGGACGAAACTGGGGATATTCTGTTTGCTTCGGAAAGCAGCGGCCACCGCCCCAGGCCATCTATACCCGCCCCTCACGTCACGCCGATCCCAGCGCCTCCGAGGCTCCGCCCCTTGCGCAGAGCGCGTTGCCGAAACCGGAAGCGGAAGTGCAAAGCCTGGAGGCGGGGGTCCGTTCCTTCAGCGCTCCAATCCTCGTCTGAAATTTCAGTCCTGTGGGCTTTTCCGCCCGGTCCAGGTGGAGTCCATTGGAGGTCCCGCCGCGAGGAGGACGCGCGTCGCCTCCTTCCCGCCAGGCCCCCGCTCCCAGGCCGTCCTTCCCCCTGGGAGCTTGCGCGCTGCGCTCGCGCGGTCCTGGCCCTGGCTCGGGGTCCCGCGCGGAGGCCACGCCTTTTCGTCAGCCGCTGGGCCCCTCTTAAAAATCCACCAAGCAACCTTTGTGTCTTTTCTCCAAAAGAAAAAAAAAAAAATCTCTGCTGTTCTGGAAAGAGGGCCCCAGCGTCCTCTTTTGCTCACCGACGTGGCGATTGCATTTTGTTCTGGTGAGCGCTGGACCGACGTGCCCTTACTGGGGGCATGGGCTATTGAAGTTTGATAAGTTATTTAAGAGCTTTGTACTTTTTTAGTTTGGGAGGATTTGCAGGTTTATAGAAACAAAAACGTTGTTGCAAGCCTTTCTACTTAGGAAAGCAGCTGTACCCTGCGGGTTTTATTTCTTTGCAGTGCTGGGGATTGAACGCACAGCCTCCCACGTTAAACAAGCACTTTACCACTGAGCTACATCACCACCTTTGCTGTCCTCTTGAGACCAAAAGCAGCTGAAGAGCTTCAAAATGGCGAGTCTTCGAGCTGGTAGGACGCAATGTTTATTATGCTGGCATCAGCAATTAGGGCTGTCAAGATTATGGAAAAGAGAGGTTTTTGTTTTTGTTTTTTTCTTTTTTTGTACCTGCGATTGAACTCACTGGTACTCGACCACGGAGTCACATCCCCAGCCCTATTTTGTGTTTTTATTTAAAGACAGGGTCTCACTGAGTTGCTTAGCGTCTCGCCATTGCTGAGGCTGGCTTTGAACTCACAATTCTCCCGTCTCAGCCTCCCAAAGTGCTGGGATTACAAGCCTGTGCCGCCACCGAAGAAATGGGTTTTGACCAAGTGTTTTCCCACTGTTTTTGGTTTAAATTTTCCAAATTTCCTGGACCAGTGGCCTGTGCCTGTAATCCCAGCTGTAAGAAAGGCAGACAGAAGAACCAGCAAGTTGGTGAGACCCTGTCTCTTAAGGGGTTGGGGATGTAACTTAGTGGTAAAGTGCTTGCCGAGCATGCTTAAGGCCCAGGTTTGATCCCCACGCACCACAAAAATGATAAATAAAAAGGACTGCAGATGTAATTCAGTGATAAAGCACCCCTGGGTTCAATCACCAGTACCCCCCCCCCCGCCCCAAAATTATTCATGTATGTACTTAAATATTTCTGTTAGGTCAGGTCAGATCAGGGTCCAGGATCAGGGCAGCTACAAAACGGAGCTGCCAGACAGATGCTGGTGTCACCAGTAGACACACCTCCTGTCAATCAGCAGGTTTTTCCTGACCTATCCAGGAAGGACTCTGGCCTTCTCTTCCTGCCCCCAAGCCCTCCCCTTCCTGACTGGGCCTTTTGAAATTCTCTCTACACCGGAGCCCCAGCACCGTTTCTCCGGGACACGCTCTGATGGACGGGAGAGTTCAGCCCCAGAGCATGTATTTCTAATAAAGCCTTGCCCAGCAGCTTTAATTCATCTCCTGGTAATCTAGTCTTTACAATTTCCAAGCCAAAAAAAGAGTAAAAGTCCTGAACATTGAACATCTATATGTTTTCTGTATTTCTGAATCTCCTTTTGTGTACATGTTTGATAGCTTGGGGATATAGCTCAGTTGGTAGAGTGCTTGCCTTACATGCACAAAGCCCTGGGTTCAATCCCTAGAACCACACACACACATAAAATGTTTATGATAAACTCTTGAGAGCAGGGGATTGAAATTATTGTAGATAGAGTATTTGACCTTAAATTCTTGGGTAACCGTGTCACATGTAACGACAAAGGAGTTATAACTACTACACATTTAATACAAATCCCAAGAGATTAATTTGCAAGGGATTTGGATAGGCTATTCCATAAAGAAAATGCCCAAATAGACAATAACAATATGGAAAGGTGCTCATTATCAGTAAACAAGTAAGTGCAAATTCAAACCATAAAGTATCTGTACCACACACAGCTCAATAGCTACAAGTAAAACTAAACTGAGTGACAACCATGTCTAGTTGGCACATGCCTGTAATCCTAGTTACTGGAGAGGTTGAGGTAGGATTGTAAGTTTGAGGCCAGCTTGGGCAACTTAGTAAGACCCTGCCTCGATCGATCAATCAATCAATAAGCTGGGTCAGGTGGCGCCGGCCTGTAATCCTCGTGGCTTGGGAGGCTGAGGCAGGATAGCCCGTTCAAATCCAGGCTCAGCAAAAGCGAGGTGCTAAGCAACTCAGTGAGACCCTCTCTCTAAATACAAAATAGGGCTAGGGGTGTGGCTCGGTGTTTGAGTGCCCCTGAGTTCAATCTTGCCCCCCCCAAATAAATAAATAAAACATCTGGGGATAGAATACAGTGGTAGAGTGCTTGCCTTGCAGATGGGAACTCCTGGGTCCAAACACCAGTACTGAAAACCAGCAACAATAAATAAATAAATAAATAAATAAATAAATAAATAGTGACAGTAACAAGTGTTTAAGATTTGTACACATTGCTGGTAGAAACACATTTTTGAACAGTAGCAACTAAACAGGAACTGTTGATAATGCAACAGTAATGCATGCATGTGTGCACCAAATACACATAAAGATTATTCAGAGGAGGGGCTGGGGTTGTGGCTCGGTGGTAGAGTGCTTGCCTAGCATGCGTGAGGCACTGGGTTCGATTCTCAGCACCACATATAAATAAATAAAATAAAGGTCCATCAACAACTAAAAAAAATTTAAAAAAAAGATTATTCAGAGGAGCATTATTTGAAATAATCCTAAATTGGAAACAACTGAAATATGGATCAACAGAACAGTGTGAGAATTGTGGCATATTTTTTCTATGGCATACCATTCAGCCAAAAGAAAGACCAAAGTACCTGTAATAGATAGATGCAACTTGGAAGAGCTTCACAAACATTTTGTTAAATGGGAAAAGCCAGACACAAAAAATAGTGTTTCTTTAAAATTTAAAAATGAGGGGCTGGGATGGTAGCTCAGTGGTAGAGTGCTTGCCTCGCATGCGTGAGGCCCTGGGTTCGATCCTCAGCACCACATACAAAGCAATAAAATAAAAACATTGTGTCCATCTACAACTAAAAAAATATTTAAAAAAAAAATGAGGCAGGTGTAGTGGTGCACGCCTGTAATCCTTGTACTTTGGGAGGCTGAGACAGGAGAATCACCAGTTCAAGGCCAGCCTCAGCAAGGATGAGGTGCTAAGCAACTCAGTGAGACCCTGTCTCTACATAAAACACAAAATAGGGCTGGGGATGTGGCTCAGTGGTCGAGTACCCCTGAGTTCAATCCCCAGTACCAAATAAATAAATAAATAATAAAATAAAATTTAAAAATGGACAAAATCAACTAGAGTGTAAGGTGTCAGGGTAGTGGTTTTGATTAGAAGGCAAAAGATGGGTTTGGAATGCAAGATATAGGAATGTTCTATTTCCTGACCTGAATGGTGGCTATATTGCACAGTTCATTTCTTTCTTTTTTTTAACTTTATTTTTATTTATTAATTTGTAGGTGGTGCTGAGGATCGAACCCAGCCTCACCTGTGCTAGGCGAGTGCTCTACCACTGAGCCACAACCCCAGCTCTGCACAGTTCATTTCTTGATGGTTCACTGAGATTCTTCCATCATATGGAAGAATCTTCCATCATGGCCTCCTTCCATCATATATATATTGTAATTCAGTGAGAGAAGTTCAAGAAATAGAACTAAATGTGAACGTTTCATAAGGTTGAATGAGAAATAAGGAGAACGAAGTATACTGAAACTATGAGTTATAATAAAACCAGTACTTAGGACTGGAGCTGTAGCTCAGTGGCAGAGGGCTTGCCTAGCATGTGTGAGGCACTGGGTTCGATCCTCAGCACCACATAAAAATAAACAAAATAGGGTTGGGGTTGTGGCTGTAGTTCAGTGGTAGAGTGCTTGCCTGGCATGTGTGAGGCACTGGGTTCTCAGCACCACATATAATAAATAAATAAAATAAAGGTCCATTGGCAATTAAAAAATAAAAATAAAGGCATTCTGTCCATATATAACTACAAAAATTTTTTAAAGCAATACTTGATGGGCAAAAATAGAATTGATCAATGATAAGGTAAAAAGATGAAAATGTTTTATTGTATTATTTATAGCAAACTATGAGATAATATGAAGCTACTTCAATTTGAACATAAAAATGTTGACATGATTGAGACCTTGTTGACATGGTCAGCATCAGAAATGTATTTTGACTCTTCTAAAACTGTAATATTCAAGTTCAAGTATCTTTGGGTCAAAAGTGGAACACTTCCAATGTGGGTATTTTCCTGTTCTTCCTTTCTCTCTCTCTCTCTTTTTTTAAACTGAGGATTGAACCCAGGGGCACTTAACCACTGAGCCATATCCACAGCCCTTTAAAAATTTTTCTTTTTTAGTTGTAGATGGACAAAATACTTTTATTTATTTATTTTTTTTTTTAATTTTTTAGATGTTGATGGACCTTTATTTTATTCATTTATTTATATGTGGTGCTGAGAATCGAACCCAGTGCCTCTCACATGCCAGGCAAGTGCTCTACCACTGGGCCACAACTCCAGCCCCAAAATACTTTTATTTTATGTACTTATTTTTATGTGGTGCTGAGGATTAAAGCCAGTGTCTCACCCATGCTAGGCAAGCAGTCTACCACTAAACCATAACCCCAGAACCTCCAGCCCTTTTTTATATTTTATTTAGAGACAGTGTCTTGCTGAGTTTCTTTGGGCCTCCCAAAGTGGCTGAGACTGGCTTTGAACTTGTGATTCTCCAGCCTCAGCCTCTCAGCTGGGATTACAGGTATGCAACACCCTGTCTGTGTGTGTGTGTGATACTCCTTATAGTTTATTGGGATTTTTAAAAAAAAACATACTGCTCACTTGCAACTGATAAATCAGTTATTTGTGCCCCACTGAAATTTGAGATCCCTAAGAGTCACTGCTCAGCATTTGGTACCTGGCCTGCCACAGTGCAGGAGCTTAATTAATCTTTGCTGACTGAATGAAGGGAAATCAAAGTTTTCAAATCCATCCAAGCTCCAGCAGAGCACATCTCGGCCCTTCTAAATTCCACAAAGCCTTTTGTATTTGTGATCTTCATATGCCTAGCAGAGGTCTGGACTGAATTCTAGTCACATTGGAGATAGCAACCCAGGAGATAAGGCTTTTGACACACTAACCTGCTATCTAATCCTGGCTCGCCACTTCCTGGCTGGACAGTGTAGTACAATTACTGATTCTGTTGTATCCTCAGCATTCTCAGCTATGAAACAACAATATTCAGACTTAATTTGTAGAGTTATTAGAACATTTGAAGAATGTTATAAATGTAGTAGTCCTAACAGGTGCTAACTAAATACAATTGTTATTATTAATATTTGCCTGGGATAGTGTTAGACAGCTTTAGTGACTCATGCTTGTCTTATCTGCAGAAAGGGTTAATGAGTAATATTTCATGATCAAGGAGAAACATCTGAAGCTTAGTGACTGATATTATTAACCCAGTTACCCAGACAGTAATGTACAGAGAAATCAAGATCAACCTATTAATTTAAATTCACAAGATCCTTCTGAGCAGAAATGGAATGTTCTGGAGAATTTCACTATCAGTGCCACAGAATGGCAGCCATTGATCTGACGCATGTGCGGTGAGTCCTTGTTGATACTTCTTTTCAGATAATCTACTTTGCGAGGTTCCTTCACAGATGACGGATCCATTGCTCAGGAGTGGTCCTGCAGTGGGCCTTGTGAAAGGTATTGAAATGAACCAGGGTGTCTACAGATCAGGTTCCTAGAATTTGGAATGCAAAAAGGAGTGCATATTTGCATTTTGGGGGATAACCATCTGTGAATGTTTTCATGTCTCGCAAATAAATAGCTCTGCCTGTCTGTGCTTAAATTTGTGTAACTATAAAATGAAGTTGACCTCCTCTACTTCAGAGGTGGCAAGATGTAGATAATCCTTGTTTTACTCTAGGTAACTCAGAACCACTTCAGCATTGTATAGAACTAGTGTGTCTAGTGTGTTCTCCGTGTTGTGTGAAACAGCATGTTGGCATGTGATTGTTGCTACTGAGGAAAGACTTGAAATTTCATGTCCTTATTCTTTAAAATATCTTTCTCAGGACCCTTTTTGTCTTTGTGAGAGGAACCTCAAGGAGGCAAGGATGATGGCTGGGTTGCTGATGGATTCTTCTCAGGCAAGTGCAAAGTACAACTTTCTTTAAACTGTCATGCATGTTTTCATCAGGCAGCCTCACCCCCTTCTCCTTTATGTAAGCATCTTCAGTAGTTAGGGCACTCCTCAGAGAATGAGTGAGTTCCCAGGTGAGTTTCTCCAGGAACCATACCATTAGGTTATACAGGGATTATTTTGGAAGTGATTCTTTTATCTCAATATTTCCTAATTCTTTCTTTTTTCTTGTTGTGCTAGGGATCAAACCCAGGGCCTCACGCAGGCTAAGCATAAGCTGTGTCCCTGAGCTACACCCCCAGCCTTTAGTAATTTTTTTCTGATCCTCAGTCGTGCTTGTTGGCTTATTGTTTCCTGAGTGTTATGTCACATCGTAAGAAAGAGATGAAGGTGTCCAGTCTGAAGGAGTGTGTGTGTCATTGTGGGAACGATCCATTTACCAGACTTTACAGAATGCGGCAGTGTTTTCAGTGCTAACTGTGACCTAAATACAGAGGAAGACTAAGACAAGAACCTATAGTAGAGTTATGGTAAGGTACATTTAGACATGGGTCAGTGATACTGGTGATCCACCTGACTGAATGGAATTGCCAGACAGCAAAATGGTAGGTAGAGAAAAGATCTGAGGCCCAAGAGTGCTGTAGACTTACGGTTCCTCTGTCCTTCATGCACCTTTCTTGGAACATTAAAGAAGATGGTAATTAGCTAAAGCCAGTATGTATTTGATGGTTTAGTATTTAGTGACCTTTGAGGATGTGGCTGTGGACTTTACCCAGGAGGAATGGACTTTGTTGGATCAAGCACAGAGAGCTCTGTACAGAGATGGGATGCTGGAGAACTATAAGAATCTTGTTACACTAGGAAAGGCTGGCATCATTTCTCCACTGAGCCCTTTATGAAACAAGTGTTTCTTAAATGCTTGCTTCCAAATGGGAATACTGTGATAAAAAAAAAAAAACACAGACATAGCCAGGTGTGGTGGCATACATGTATAATCCCAGCAACTTGGGAGGCTGAGGTAGAAGGATTGTAAGTTTGCAACCTTTAGTGAGACTTTCTCTAAATAAATAAATAAATAAATAAATAAATAAATAAAAGGACTGGGGATGTAGCTCAGTGGCAGAGCGCTCCTGATTTCAATCCCCAGTGCCCCCCACCACAAGCACAGACATAGACCCTGGCCAATGGGTAGGGTGCAGAGGATTCCCTATGAAAATGAAGACTTCATTAAATAAATGATTTTTCCCTGTAATCCCAGCACTTAGGGAGGCTGAGACAGGAGAATTGCGAGTTCAAAGCCAGCCTCAGCAACGGCGAGGCGCTAAGCAACTCAGTGAGACCCTGTCTCTACATAAAACACAAAATAGGGCTGGGGATGTGGCTCAGTGGTCGAGTGCCCCTGAGTTCAAGCTCCAGTACCAAAAAAAAAATGACTTTCTTTTACATGACAAAAACTGTAAACCTTTAAATATGAATAAAATTCATAGTTTTTGGGTCTTAGAGCTCCATAGTCCTTTGAGGGCACACAAAGAGAATGTGTTTACCTTTTTGTTCCTTTTAAAATAACGTTAGTACACTATTGAAAATTCTGCATAATTAGTTTGCTGCTTGCAAAGTTAGACTTGATCATCTTCAGAAGTCCTGAAAGCAGAGGTGTTGATTTCTTGATTCACAGAGATGGCTGTCATGTCTTGCCCAGTCCTCTTTGTATGTTTTCCTTCAGGAAAGGTCCAAATTATGTAAATCCAATCTCATCTTTCAACTGGACAGAGGAGAAAGCTGAGGACAGGAGGGAGAGGGGCTCTGCAGGATGAGTTCACAAGCAAATACGGCATTATGAAGAGGACTGGGAAACATGGGGTCATTGCAGATATCACTGTGTGAATTCAATGCGTACTCTTTTCCTGAGAAGACTAAGAACATTCATTTCTGAGTTTCTTTGGAGTACCTTCAACTTGTTGTTACCTTTAAATTTTCATCAATCTTCTCAACCTTTCCTGTTCTCAGGGAGATTTCTGGCTTATTTGAAAGTTTAATTTTTTGCATGTAGCTCCTTTGCCAGTATCTTCTTAGGTAGTTTTCTTGATTTTTCTATCTTTTTTTTATTGTCAGCCTCAATTTCCAGTATAGTGTTACCTAGTAAATTGCCTACAGTTTTGTTCGTTTGTTGTGGTACTGGGGATTTAACCCAGGGGCACTCTACCACTGAGCTACATCCCTGACCTTTTTATTTTTTATTTTTTGTTTTAAGACAGGGTCTTATTATGCTAAGGCTGGTCTGCTTTAGCCTTCTAAGTAGTCATTTGGTTCTTGTTAATATTATCTGTCTCATTATTAGTAATCTCTATTTCTTTTTCTTTTTTGTTTTTTTGGTATCAGGGATTGAACTCAGGGGCACTCGACCACTGAGCAACATCCCCAGCCCTATTTTGTGTTTTATGTAGAGACAAGGTCTCACTGAGTTGCTTAGCACCATTGCTGAGGCTGGCTTTGAACTCGCGATTCTCCTATCTCAGCCTCCCAAAGTGCTGGGGTTACAGGCTTGAGCCACCACACCCGGCTTAGTAATCTCTATTTCTTGAGACATTCTTCTGGTTTCCTTTAGTTCTTTGTCTATGGATTCTGGTAGCTCTTTCATCATGTTTAAGAAAATTGAATGGATTTCTTTATTCTAGTAATTCCAATGCCTTGGCTTTCAGGGACAGTTTCTATTAATTTTTGTTAATTGGTGAAATAAAACCAAACCCTTGTACCTGAAGAAACAGCACGCAGGTCAAATCACCCGATGACAATTCTTTGAGACTAAGGTCCTTATTGCTCCTTTTGGCACTAGCAGGTTCCACACGATGTGTGTACTGCCATCTGCATAACTGTAGCTGATCTGGAGTGTGGGTGACAGGCAGGCAATCTTAAGTGCCACAGAATTCTAGTGAAATTTGGCCACTCTTTCTTCCTTAATTGTTTCCTTGGTGGCTACAAGTTTTTGACTAGATTCCACAGTTCTGCCATCCTTGCTTCTGATCTCTTTTCTAAGTCTGTTGTTTTTCTTGTGGTGGAAGGAAGCCCTGGAGCTGCCCACTCTGTCATACTCAATGCCATTTCTGTGTCATACCCATTTTTTTAAAAAGAGTTTTGAGATAGGATCTCACTAAATTGCTGGAGCTGGCCATGAATTTGCAATCCTCCTGCCTCAGACTCCTGAGTGACTGGAATGACAGGCATGTGTTACTGTGCCTGGCTTGCCATATGCTTTTTATTTATTTATTCTGGGGTCCTGGAGATTGAACCCTAGGGAGTTTTGTCACTGAGCTACATCCCCAGTCCCCTGCTTATTTATTTGTTTATTTTGAGACAGGTTTACACTAAGTTGCTTAGGACCCTGCTAAATTTTTGAGGATGGATTAAAAATTGAGATCCTCTTGCCTCAGCCTCCCAAGCCTTGGGATTACAGGAATGAACTACCATGCCTGGTGCCATATGCTTTTTTAAAAAAATTTTTTGATGAATTTTATTTATTTATTTGTTTGTTTATATATATGTGGTGCTTCAAATTGAACCCAGTGCCTCACACATGCCAGGCTCTACCATTGAGCCACAACTCCAGCCCTGCCATATGCTTTTATTTATTTATCCTAATTAGGCATATATGACAGCAGAATGCATTTTGATTCATTGCACACATATGGAGCACAACTTTTCATTTCTCTGGTTATACACAATATAGAGTTACACCATATGTGCAGTCATACATGTACCTAGGGCATTGTTGTCCATCTCATTCCACCATCTTTCCTGCCCCCATAACCCATCCCTTCCTCCTCTCCCCTTTGACCAATGTTTCTCCATTCTTCCCATGCCCCCTCCCACATTATGGATCCGCAACCACTTATCAAAGAGAACATTCAGCCTTTGGTTTTTTGGGATTGGCTTGCTTTGCCTAGCATGATATTCTCCAACTCCATTCATTTACCTGTAAATGCCATAGTTTTATTCTCTTTTAATGCTGAATAATATTCCATTGTGTATATATACCACAGTTTCTTTATCCATTCATCTATTGAAGGGCATCTAGGTTAGTTCTATAGTTTAGCTATTGTGAATTGAGCTGCTATAAACATTGAAGTGGCTGCATTACTGTAAATGCTGTTTTTAAGTCCTTTGGGTATAGACCTAGGAGTGGGATGGCTGGGTTAAATGGTGGTTCCATTCCAAGTTTTCTGAAGAATCTCCATGCTGCTTTCCAGATTGGTTGCAACAATTTGCAGTCCCACCAGCAATGTATGAGAGTGCCTTTTCCTCCACATCCTTGCCAACACTTGTTGTTTGTATTCTTGATAACTGCCATTCTGACTGGTGTGAGATGAAATCTTAGAGTAGTTTTGATTTGTATTTCTCTAATGGCTAGAGATGTTGAACATTTTTTCATATAGTTGTTGATTGTATATCTTTTTGCCATATGCTTTTTTTTTTATAATGTCTTTATTTTATTGCTTTGTATGTGGTGCTGAGGATCGAACCCAGGGCCTCACACATGCGAGGCAAGCGCTCTACCGCTGAGCCACAATCCCAGCCCCTGCCACATGCTTTTTTAAAAAATATTTTTTAGTTGTAGATGGACACAATTCCTTATTTTATTTATTTATTTTTATGAGGTGCTGAGGATGAAACCCAGTGCTTCATATGTGTGAGGCAAGCATTCTACCACTGAGCCACAACTCTAGCCCCTGCCATATGCTTTTAAACAACTTTATCCCACAATTTTTTTACAAACCTACATTTTCCACTTTATTTCATATTTGGATTTGCAACTCAATACCAAAGATTCTCCATAGCTTCAAGACATTTATGCAGAAAAAGAATCAAATGGAATACAAGTGATAAGATTTCCTAGCAATGAAATCTTCCACATTAAGACCAGAAGCACCAAATCCATGAGATTATGTAGGTCAAATGACATTTACCCAAAGAAAGTAGTCTGTGATTCTCTGAATATCATGAATTAATGGATTACTCTAAACTTACTTTAAACCTATTTCTTCTCAAATATCTCAAAAAATCCACATATAACTCATGTATTCCATTTTTTTAATTGAATATCTTTTTCATTTGTTCTAATTAGTTATACCTAAAAGTAGAATGCTTTTTATGTGTTCCATTTTTGATAAATAATTTTTATCAAAAATTAATATAGTCATTATCAGACATAATCTCTGAGAAGCTCTGTGAAAGTAGAGAAGGTAAACAGGCTCCTGGCCTCATAGATTATTCAGTATAAAGTAACTCAGGGCTGGGTGTATAGCTCAGTGCTCAAAGCGCTGGATTAGATCTCTAACAGCACACAAAACAAAACAAACCTCAAAAGCAGGGCAGTAACTCTGTATACATAGTAGAAATGGCAAAACATTCAGTCATGATAATATTGTTTCCAATACATAAATGTTGTGATGGGCAAGACATTCTGTTACTATACTGAATGTGAAAAACTGTTCATCATTCATCTCTTAATCTACAGGGGAGAAACACTGCTACAGAGAAACTATATTGCTCTAACCATTATGGGAGAGTCTTCAGCAAATACTCACTTCTTATGACTCATATGAGAACTCACATTAAAGAAAAAACATCTGGGTTGGGGTTATGGCGCAGTGGTAGCGCGCTCGCCTATCACGCATGAGGCACTGGGTTCGATCCTCAGCACCACATAAAAATAAAATAAAGATATTCTGTCCACTTACAACTAAACAATAAATATTTTTTAAAAAAAGAAAAAACATCTAAGGATAAACAGAGTAGAAAAACCTTTGAAAAGAACTTAATTCATTTTCTGCCCCAAAGAAACCATGTTGGGGAGAAAACTAAGTGTGTACAACATAAAACCTTCAACCAGGTTCCAAATTCTACTTGGCAGAAGAAAACTCAAACACAAGAGAAATCGTATGAATACACAGATTGTTGGAGAACTTCTCTCAGTCAGTCATCCCTTAAAGTACAAATGAGATCTCATATTGGAGAAAAGCACTATGAATGTAAGGAATGTGGAAAAGCCTTCAGTTATTCTTCATACCTTATAGGACATGAAATAATTCACCATGGAGGAAAGTCCTATGTCTGTAAAGAATGTGGTAAAGCCTTCACTCAATCCACAGGACTTAAATTACGTATGAGAACTCACACTGGAGAAAAACCATATGAATGTAAAGAGTATGGAAAAGTTTTCACCCATTCCTTATACTTCACAAATAATGTGAGAACACACAGTGGAAAGAAGCCCTATGTGTGTATGGAATGTGGGAAAGCCTTCACTCGATCCACAGGACTTATTTTATACATACAAATTCACACTGGATAAAAACCATATGAATGTAGGGAATGTGGGAAAACTTTTATTCATTCCTTGTACTTCACAAAACATGGGAAGATTCACAGTGGAGAGAAGCCATATATATGTAAGAAATGTGGGAACACTTTTACTCATTCCTCAGAACTTTTTTTACATATACAAACACACACTGGAGAAAAACCTTATTATGTTACTTATGAGTGTAACAAATGTGGAAAAGCCTTTAATAATTCCTCAGTGTTTACTCAGCATGTAAGGACTCACACTGGAGAGAAGCCATATGAATACAAGGAATGTGGGAAAGCCTTCACTCAATCATCAGGCCTTAGTACACATTTGGGAACACACACTGGAGAAAAGGCCTATGAATGTAAGGAATGTGGAAAAGTATTTGGTCCACAAATCTTAATATGCACATGTGAACTCGCACTGGAGAAAAGCCCTATGAATGTAAAGAATGTGGGAAAGCCTTCCGATATTCCACATGCCTTAATGTTCACAGGCAAACTCACACTGGAGTGAAGCCATATGAATATATGGAACGTGGGAAAAACTTCACTCAGTCTTCAGCACTTACTAAACATCTAAGAACTAAGGCATGTGAAAAAAACATGAAATGTTCCTCAGACCTTAGTATTGACACCTAAATGCATATGGGAAAACCCTTATGAAATAAAGACTATAAGTTATCTTAACTTAGTTTTCATGCCTCCCATAATAGGTTTCAAACTACCACAGGCAGAAGTCCCATTAATATAAGGATCACAGGAGAGCTTCAGTCTTTCCTACCTTACCTAGTGTGTGAGAGCTCACTTTTGAGAGAGAAAATGTATGGTTGTAAGATGTGGGAAACCCTTCTTTCTTTCAACATTGTTATCTTACATATCTGAATTTACTGTGAAGCCCAATTGAAATAAGGGTGAGATACAGCTTTAAAGTATTTCACATGCTTTCATAGCATATAACAACCCACACTTAAGAAAAACTCTTTTGTAAGAATTGTGGTTTATGTTTTTGAGATGGGATCTGGCTATGTTGCCAAGGCTGGTCTCAAACTCAAGCTTTCCTCATGCCTTAGCCTCCTGAGTATTTGGGATTACAGGCAAATGCCACTATGAACAGCCTAATAAATATGGTAAAATTTTTACTTTGTGATTAGGTACTAATATCCACATGGGGATTCACAAATATAGAACCCTACAAATGTGAAGTCTACAGGAAAATCCTTCCTTCCTTCTCATATCATTTAAGAACTCACAATGAATGGCTAGGGATGTAGCTCAGAGTAGAGTGACTAGAATGCATGAGGCCCTGGGTTCCATCCCTGGCAACACACACACACACACACACACACACACACACACAAATATAGGCAATGTATGCCTGGGAGAGCCACCAGAAATATTTGGCAGCATCGTAGGCAAGAAACCTCACAAATTTAAGAAATGCTAAGCCAGGCATGGTGGCTCATGCCTGTAATCCCTGCACTTTGGGAGGTT
Organism: Geosciurus inauris; assembly: GCA_004024805.1. NCBI lineage: Eukaryota > Metazoa > Chordata > Mammalia > Rodentia > Sciuridae > Geosciurus > Geosciurus inauris. The sequence continues at coordinate 53,805 of PVHX01007941.1, forward strand.
GAGGCAAGAGAATTACGAGTACAAAGCCAGCCCTAGCAATGGTGAGGTGCTAAGCAACTCAGTGAGACCCTGTCTCTACATAAAAACACAAAATAGGGCTGGGGATGTGGCTCAGTGGTCAAGTACCCCTGAGTTCAATCTCTGGTGCCAAAAAAAAAACCAAAAATGCTAAAGACTCTTCAGATACTGCTAAGTAACAGGCAATGGAGAGAGACCCTATACAGGTAAGATGTAAGAAAGTTTTAATTCTGCCTCGTATGTTAAAAGCTCACAGAGGCCAAAAACATGAATGTCAGAAATATGGGAACACCACTGGGTGAGGTGGCCCATGCCTTTAATCTCAGTGATTTTGGAGACTTAGGCAGGAGAATCTCAAGTTTGAGGCCAGCCTTGGCAACTTAGCTGGTAATGTAGCTTGGTGATAGAGTGCCCCTAGATTCAATTCCCAGTGCTAAAAGTGTTTTTTGAAAGGAAGGAATATGGACATGCCTACACATATGTGTGCATGCACACACACAAACAGAAAAATACATTATTTTTGCCTTCATCCTTTAATGAACTTAATAATTCATACTGGAGAGGAATTGTGATTATGGAGAATGAGGGAAATGCCCAAGTCTTACTAAACATGAAAATTCACACTGAAAAGAAGCTGTATGAGCCGGGCACAGTGGCACATGCCTGTAATCCCAGCACTTTGGGTGGCTGAGACAGGAGAATCGCAAGTTCAAAGCCAGCCTCAGCAATGGCGAGGTGCTAAGCAACTCAGTGAGACCCTGTCTCTACATAAAATACAAAATAGGGCTGAGGATGTGGCTCAGTGGTCGAGTGCCCCTGAATTCAATCCCCAGTACCAAAAAAAAAAAAAGTCATATGAATGTAAAAATGTAGGAATGTTTTTAGTAAATACACATATCTTTAGAGGGACAGAAAATATTCGTGGTCCTTCCAGAAAGGATAAACCAAGAACTTGAAGCTGGGAGCAGTGGCTCACGCCTGTAATCCCAGCACTTAGGGAGGCTGAGACAGAAAAATCGCGAGTTCAAAGCCAGCCTCCGCAATGGCGAGGCACTAAGCAACTCAGTGAGACCCTCTCTCTACATAAAAACACAAAATAGGGCTGGGGATGTGGCTCAGTGGTCGAGTACCCCTGAGTTCAATCCCTGGTATGAAAAACAAAAAGAATTTGGGGAAGATGGGTGGTACTACAATTGCATATAAGATAAATCATTCTGGAGAAAAAATTGAAATAAATAACAGAAAAATGAGATGACTTTTCTGTGTCTTACTCTCAAGGCACATAAGCCCTCAATTTTCTGTGGATGTTTTACATTTTAATGTTTAATTGTTTTAAAAAATACCTTCTAAGAAAATCAGCATACTACAGTGATGCAGCCACATCAATGTTTATAGCAGCACAATTCACAATAGCTAAACTGGAACCAACCTAGATGCCCTTCAATAGATGAATGGATAAAGAAGATAGGGTATATATAAACAATGGAATATTACTCAGCATTAAAAGAGAATAAAATTATGGCATTTGCAGGTAAATGGATAGAGTTAGAGAATATCATGCTAAGTGAAGTAAGCCAATCCCAAAAAACCAAAGGCCGAATATTTTCCCTGATATGCAGATGCTAATTCACAATAGCGGGTGGCACTAGGGAAGAATAGTTACCTTAGATTAGGTAGATGGTACCTAATGGGAGTGAAGGGAAGGGAGGGGTTGAGATGTGGGGATAGGAAGGCTAGTAGAATGAAACAGACATTATTACCTTATGTACATATACGACTGCATGTGACCCTATAACATGTACAATCAGAAAAATGAGAAATTATACCCTATGTATGCTATATCAAAGTGCATAAATGCATTCTATTGTCATGTATAACTAATTAAAACAAATTTAAAAATTCAACAAAAAATACCTTCTAAGTAGAATTTCCCCCCAACATTATACTGAGGATAGCAAGAGGGAAGTGTGGGACTGGAATAATGCAATAGGCATTAGGATATTGTGTTCAATCTTTATGGTACTCACAAAAATATGTAGAATATACACAAAATGAACAAGAAATTTCAGGGGAACAGGTATGTATCAGAATGAAACATGAAAAGCTCATAACAAAATTTCCATTCTGCTCAAGACTCCTGGAGCCAGGAGTCACTGCCTGGCCCTGCTGACACCCAGAGTGCCCTACCAGCCATGTCCAGATGTCCAGATAGGATTCAACAAGATGAACATCCAGCCCATACCCACACTCCAGGACTTGGTGATACAGAACCTGCTAAGCAATGAGGACTTGCCATCCCCAGTCTGGAGTACCTGACCAGGGAGGGTGCTCATTCTACAGTTGTGCAAAGCGGCTTTAATGGGGGGTCACATGGAGATGCTGAAGAAGATGGTGCTGTCCTTCCCCTTTGCCCTGCCTCCCTCTGGGGTCCCTGATGAAGACATGAAATGTGAAGGCCTTAAAAACCGTGTTGGATGGGCTGGATATGCTGCTTTCCCAGAAGGTTCACCCCAGGTACTGGAAACTGCAAGTGCTTGATTTTCAGAATGTGAATCAAGACTTCCCAATCACAGGGTCCAGAGCCCCAGTGGGCGCCTGCTCACAAGAGGCTATGTGTCAAAAGAAAAGAGGGAGATGCGGCCAAAGGAGGGCAGAACAGCCCTTGAGGTTTTCGTAGATCTAGGGATGGATGAAGCCACCAAAAATGAATTTGTTTTCAGGCTCAACATGTGGGCCTTGTAGAGAAGGGCAGTGGTTTGCATGGACTGTGAGAAGTAATTTCTTCTCTATAAAGTCATGCGTGCTCTGCTGCTGGACTATGTCCAAAAGCTGGAAATGGATATTTCCTGGGGTCAGGAAAAAATGGAACATTTTATTGTTATTTACCTAAGCAGAATGAGGAACTTTCATGTATTTCGTTTCACCAGCATGAGCTGGCACGTCTTTACTTTCCACTTGCTAAATAGGTGGTTTTCTCACAAATACAGCCTTCAGTTGAGAAAGCTGGACAATCTCCAGGAACTCTGCGTGCAGGATGTCTTCTTCCTTTATAGAGCACTACATAAAATCCTCCTGAGCCAGGCCTCCTTGAAGACTTTCTTGCCAACATCAAGTCCACTTAAAAGAATCAGACATAAAGCATCTGTCCACATGTCCAAGCACTAATCAGCTGACTCATCTGGATCTCAGCAAATTATCAATGAAAGAGATGAGTCCCAAGACTCTCCAGGTTCTGCTAGAGGAGGTGGCAGACACCCTTGAGACCCTGGTCTTAGAATTTTGTGGGATCACAGACTGCCAGCTGAATGCCATCTTGCCAGCCCTGGGTAGCTGTTCTCAGTTCAGAACCTTAAGCTTCTGTGGGAACCACATCTCTCTGTCTGCCCTGAAGAACTTTCTGTGCCGCACAGCTAGACTGATGCTGTTGACACAAGCACAGTACCCTGCCCCTCAGGAGAGCTATGATGTTGTCCATGAAATTTGAAGTCAATGAAGTCAACCCCATGAAATTTGACCAGGTTTGGAGGGAGTTGATGCAGTTGGTAAAAGACATCAGGCTTGGCCATGGCATCCAGGCTCATGCTTACTGTTGTGTTCTCCACCTAAGACATACAGATTTTATTTCCTGAAATTCAGTGGGTAGTCAGGGGATCGTTGATATGCATATTACATGGATCTCAAGTTTGAGGCCAGTCTTGGTAACTCAGGAAGACTGTCTCAAAATAAGGGCTGGGGTTCTGGCTCAGTGGTGGAGTACTTGCCTAGCACATGCAAGGGTTCAGTCCTCAGCACCACATAACAAAGTTCTTGTGTTTATCTACAACTAAAAAATATTTTTTTTAAAAAACTGTCTCAAGGGGCTGGGGTTATGGCGCAGTGGTAGTGTGCTCGCCTAGCACGCATGAGGCACTGGGTTCGATCCTCAGCACCACATAAAAATAAAATAAAGATATTCTGTCTGCCTACAACTAAAAAATAAATTTTTAAAAAAACTCTTAAAAAAAGGGCTGGAGATGTAGCTTTGGTCAAGTGCCCTGGCTTAAATCTCCAGTGCCACTGAAAAATGGATTGGGATTGGCATTCAGGATGGTAGGTATAAGGGCCTCCATTTTAAGATATGTTACTTAGTCTTTTGCTTATATTATTCCACAATAAAACTGTTTCATACTAAACTTTCTGCTATATGTTAACTTGATGGCTCTTTTTTGGTACTGGACATTGAACCAAGGGGCACTCAACCACTGAACCACTTCCCCAGCCCTTATTATTTTAAGACAGGTTCTAAGTTGACTAAGACATAGCTAATTGCTGAGGCTGGGCTTGAGCTTGGTCCTTCTGCCTCAGCCTCCCAAGCTGCTGAGATTTCAGGCATGAACCACCTTGCCTGTTTGCTACTTTTAATCTCTTGGAAGCATGGAGTATAACTGCCATGTCCACTTTGCTTGTTTGAAGCCTTGTGCCTCTGCTCAGGGCAAAGAAGCAAGTCTGAGCTACCAAAACAGACCAGCAAGGAAGAGTCTATAATGCCAGGTGTTACCTGCAGGTTTAAGCAAGGAAGAGAAAGGGAAATTTAACTCTGAAGGAGATCGGAGAGAAGGACAGAAACAGTAGATACTTTACAAGTTTAGTCTAGTGCACTATGTGACCAGGCTGTTTTTAAAAACTTCTAGTTGCCTAATTCAGACACCACTGGAGGTTCAAGGCTGTCTTCTGACATAACCGAGGAACAGGATTCAAGACTCGTTAGGGGGAGGCCCCCGGTGCCCCGGTCATGGAGGCCCCATCGGACTCCGAACCCTACGCTTCGGCCTCGCCCACGGCGCCGTTGCGCGCCCCACAGGTGGCGCGGCTCCGCCAGGAGCAGGAAAAGGTGGTCACTAACTGCCAAGAGAAAATCCAGCATTGGAAGAAGGTAGATAATGACTATAATGCCCTTCAAGAAAGACTCAGTATTTTGCCTGATAAGTTGTCTTATAATATCATGGTACCATTTGGCCCCTTTGCCTTCATGCCAGGAAAACTTGTTCATACTAATGAAGTCACTGTTTTACTTGGGGACAACTGGTTTGCAAAATGCTCAGCAAAGCAGGCTGTAGGTTTAGTTGAACACCGGAAAGAACATGTAAGAAAAACAATAGATGATTTAAAAAAAGTGATGAAAAATTTTGAATCCAGAGTTGAATTTACAGAAGATTTGCAGAAAATGAGTGATGGTGCAGGTGATATTGTTGATATAAGAGAAGAAATTAAAAGTGATTTTGAATTTAAAGACAAACAACGAATTGCTCATAAACCTCATTCCAAACCAAAAACTTCAAATATTTTTGAAGCAAATTTTGCAAATGAAGTAAAATCTGAGGATTCGCTTGCTGATAAGGAACCGTGGGCTCGACTTGAAGAACTAGAGAGACAAGAAGAATTGCTGGGTGAACTTGATAGTAAACCTGATACTGTGATTGCAAATGGAGAAGACACAACCTCTTCTGAAGAGGAAAAGGAAGATCAAAACACAAATGTGAATGTGATACATCAAGAAGCAAACACCCTTACTCCTAGCAATTGTCATAAGGATGTTACACATTCAGAAGTATTCAGTGGACAAGTGAATAGTCAGTTGAACTGTTCAGTAAATGGTTCAAATTCTTGTCACAGTAATGAAGATGATGATGATGACAACAGTGATGATGGTGATAATGAAAATAACCACAATGCTTCAGGGATTGGAGATAATTCTGTACCAACAATATATTTTTCTCATACTGTTGAACCTAAGAGGGTTCAAATAAATACTGGTAAAAATACCACTTTAAAATTCAGTGAAAAGAAAGAAGCAGCCAAACGTAAACGAAAGAACAGTTCTGGAAGTGGTCATTCTGCTCAAGAGCTGCCTACCATCAGGACTCCTGCTGACATTTATAGAGTCTTTGTTGATGTTGTGAATGGAGAATATGTTCCTCGTAAATCTATCCTGAAGTCTCGAAGCAGAGAAAATAGTGTTTGTAGTGATACCAGTGAAAGCAGTGCTGCTGAATTTGATGCTAGGCGGGGAGTTTTGAGGAGTATTAGCTGTGAAGAAGCCACTTGCAGTGACACCAGTGAGAGCATTTTAGAAGAAGAACCACAACAAGAAAATCATCAAAAGAACCTTTTGCCATTATCAGGAACACCTGAGGCTTTTTCTGGAACTGTAATAGAAAAAGAATTTTTATCCTCTTTAACACCACACCCAGCCATTGCTCATCCTGTACTACCCACCGTTCCAGAACGAAAAGAAATTCTGTCAGAAGTATCAGAAGAAACGGCAAAACGGGTTTTGAAGGTCAAAGCTGCCAGATTGCAACAGAAAAACTGGGAAATGGAGGCTAAAACCCAGTTGTGCATTTTTAGAATGTACAAGCAAAATATGTTACATGTAGTTTGAAATAAGGTGTTCTGAGTTAATTTGGTAGCAAGTCTCTTATTCTTATCAGTGATATTACAAAAATCAAAGTAAATGTTTGAATACTTTAACATTCAGCTTGTTTTGTTAATTCTCTGTCTACTAAGTTGGCCTTACAATGCAATGGTAGCATTTTGAATTGTTTTTCAAAAAACACAGTTCATATGCATTGCTTTTGTGTTTTAAACTAAATACAGGCAGTTTTGTACCAGCTGTGATGTTGTGTGTGCCATATGGACCATTTTAAAGAATCTTTTAAGATCTCAAATAGATTCAACAATTATATTACCTGCTTTTGCATTTTAAAGGCACTTTAAAAAAAATCTACTTCCTTCATAGGTTTTGTAGCTAGGTGGCTATTTTAAAAAAAAGAAAGAAAAACAAAAACCTTTCCCCTTTGAATGACATACTGTAATCTTTGAGGCAGAAAGCTACATGTACCCCATGGGAGAGTTTCTTTGACTGGGAGAATGATATTTTGTAAAGCATTTTTTTCAAGTAAAAATTTTATGAAACTTGGTCTCTAAAAAAAAAAAAAAAGACTAGTTAGGGGTGTTTTCTGTTTCATGAGGGCCCAAAATGGATTTTCTACATCATCATTTGCTGGGGCTACCTTGAAGACACTCTGACGAGTGTGATAAATAAAGCAGGATACTCCTGGACCCCATTCCTCTGTAGATTTAGGGGAAAAAATCCATTCTGATAATATGCAAATGTGTCAGAAGAAAACAGAAAACGTGTGAATGGATGCTAAGGATGTTAGAGCAAGGATGGCGAAAAGCAATACTAGATAGGACCAAACACTGACATGAGGGCCCTCACTAGGCATTCTGGATTTTGTGGACCTGGGTATGACTCACAGTTACATTGGCTGAAAGATTGGAATTTGACTTGGTGGTGACCTACAGTTAGGGATATTCATATGCCAGAGCTTCCCTGGCATAATGTGAAGGAAGAAATCCTAGAGACAGGAATGTTGCCCTGAATTTCTCATGTGTGACCTGCCCAGCCTTCCTTCCTCTTCTTGTGCTGACACTCAGGTCACTCTCTTCATGAGTTATCCATAGATAAATTGGTGAGGGGAGAACCTTCATCCTTGAAAAACTGTGGTTATACTGCTTTATATGCCAGGTACAAATGGAGGGGAGATAATCGTTGAGGTGAGTACCTTGATTTCATTGGGGATGATGCAAGCCCATAGTAGTGACAATTAGGTGGGTAGCCCTTAACTATCAAAGACAATGTGTCCACATCAATAGTCAAGAGCAGAAGACACACACTAGAAATCAGAATGACTTTGCTGGCAGAGATCATTGGTGACAGCAAAATAATGATGGCAGTGATACCCAGCCTAGTAGAACTAGGATCAACAGACATTGTCCTAAGGGACATATACTAAATGTTAGGCATTGTGGGTCAAATGGTCTGTGTTGCAAATAGTCAACTCCATCCATCTGGTGTAAAAAAAGAGACAATGTTTAAGAGATGAGCATAGTTGTGTCCCAGAGAAACTATATTTTAGAGTTAGGGCAAGATGTGTCCCATGAGCTAGAGGTGCCAACCTGAGCCCTAGAATCTTACTTATCTATGTGAGAAGTCTGAAATCCAGTAGACAACACACCTGACCCAAGTCACCACAGCCGAGAATCACAGCCTGTCTCCCAATTTTCAGTAGGTAATTTCCACTTCTGAAAGTTATCTACTTCTGAAAATCAGTAGGTAACTTGATCTGTGTGGAAGAAGCAAGGAACTTGGAGAAGTGGATTATCATAAAATTGGATTGATTCCCCTGTTCACTGTTGCTTTGGGACTGTGACAAGGTAGCTCATCATGGTAGAGCAAAGTGTGCTCACCCCATGGTTAAGAAGCAGGACAGGACAGAGCTGGGATCCTACTATCACCTTCAAGAGCATGTCCCCAGTGGCCTGAAGACCTCCCAGTAGGCCCCATCTCTTGAAGGTTCCACTACCTCCCAGTTGCAACTTGCTAGGGTCCAAGACTTTACCATATGGGGAACATTCCACATCCAAAGTACAGCATTGCACAACTCAGAGGTTGTTACACTGCATAGATCATCATACTGTCTACTCTGCTGACTCTGATATAGATTGAATCCCATGACTTGGAAGTGCCAGATACTTCAGACATCTTCATAGGACACATACAAAACAGAGAATGGAGCTGCAGGGGCCAGCTGACTCAGTGACGTTTTTAGGGTTTGGCATTCTAGATTATGTCAAGATACATCTTCCAAGGTGTCATTCCTTATTACTACACCTCACACCACCTGCTCCCTAATGAAGCATAGCATTGGTACAACTTTCAGGGTGTGTACTCCCCACTTCTGTACTCAGGATCAAACTAGCACCTCACACATGCTAGGCAAGCACTCTACCACTGAACTGTATCCCCAGCCAACTTTCATATTTTGAGGACAGCAGCATGTACCACATATAAATGTACTTCAACCCATCTTTAGAGCCTCCTAGAAGGCTTCCAGTTTCAACTGGGACAATAGTGAGAGTACTTCGCATCAACTTCAGGCTACAGTGCAAGTTTCTCAAGCACTAAGTCTGAATGATCTTACCCGATACAATAATACTGTCTATAGTGAGTAGACTGAGGTTGGAAACCTCTAGAAAGCACTAATATGAGACTCATCACAGACTTCTGGTACTTTAGAACAAATATATGCCCTGTTGCAGTGGAAACCATTCTACTTTTGAGAAACAGCTTATGATTGGTACACAATAGAGACTGAGCTTCCCATTAAGAAATGGATGTTGTCTGTCCTATTGAGTCATAAGTTTGGGCGCATGCAGAAAAAAAATCTATCCTCAAGTAGAAATAGCATAGATATTGATCTTAGGTAGCTCCAATAAGTAAAGAGAACTACGTGAGCAGGGGACCTAGACTGTTTTGACACAAACATGTTACACTCCCTCCTCTCTCTCAATGCCTACGGCTTCCTGTGATATTATTCCCCACTGATGCTGACAAAAAGCCTAGTTTACAGATGTTGTCTGCATGATATGTAGTTCCATGTGAAAGTGGAGAACTAAAGCTCTAATCTCACTGACAGGCAATCATGAAGACAGTAGTAAAAAAATTTTCCCGGGGCTGGGGTTATGGCTCAGTGGTAGCGTGCTCGTTTAGCATGCGTGAGGCACTGGGCTCGATCCTCAGCACCACATATAAATAAAATAAAGATATTCTGTCCACCTACGACTAAAAAATAAATATTTTAAAAAAAAGAAAAAAGAAAAATTTTCCCAATGGGAGAACTTCAGTTACTGAATTTGTTAGCCACTAAGCCTGGAGAGAGAGAGAGAGATGGCCACAAAGATTCATACACATTGATATATGAATTGTTGCCAGTGGTTTGGCTGGACAGTCAAGGATATGGAACAAAGTCTTGGAAAAGGTATGGCCTTTGATGGGGAACTGCATACCTCACTTTATAGAGAAGGGTAAGAACTTCTTCCCTTGTATCTTGTTAGGTAGAAATATACAATTGTAGCTGGGTGCAGTGGCACACTCCTGTAATCCCAGCACTTTGGGAGGCTGAGAAGGGAGAATCATGAGTTCAAAGCCAACCTCAGCAATGGCCAGGCGCTAAGCAACTCAGTGAGACTCTGACTCTAAGTAAAACACAAAAAAAATAGGGCTGGGGATGTGACTCAGTGGTCAAGTGTCCCTGAGTTCAATTCTCAGTACCAAAAAAAAAAAAAAAAAAAAACCTGAAATATACAGTTGTCTTATTACAAGGAAATTCAGATATGTATATAAGGGTACAAATGGATGTTGACTATCCAAAACATGGACTATGGCTCTTATAAATTAATTCATCTCAGCTTCAAACTCACCTTCAAAACCTACCATACAATAATGAATTGGATTCTTTTTCATTTATCTTTTGCACTTACAGGTTAGTACAGGAGGCACTGGAAGGACACACAAAAGCAAAGAAATCCTCTTGCTGCATCTAGCTGGTGTACAGTGGGTCAGCCATGTGAGGGTAAGAGACATTTTCTGGCGCTCTGCCAGGCCATACACTCAGAACACAGTCCCTATGTAGATTAGTCAGTTTTCTGTTACTATAACAAAGTATCTGAGAATGGACACTTTATAAAGAGGCTTATCTAGTTCCAAGTTCCAGATGTGCAAGGGCATGGGACCAGCATTGGCTTAGCTCTGGTGAAGACTCCATGGCAGATGGCATCACAGTAGTGGAAGCAATTGTAAGAGAGATTATGTGGTGAGACAAGGAGTCAGAGAGCAAAGGTGGGCCAGTTTTGGGACCTTCAACTAGATCCTAAATCCTACCACATGTGTATGTTACTAGGGATTGAACTTAGGGCCTTGCACATGTAGACAAGCACCCTAATTCATATCCTATTCAAATAACACTAGAGGATCTTGAGCTCTGGCCCAGGCATTTCCTTCCCTGGCTCCCCTAATTTGGACATCTAACACTGAAAGGATGTCTACTAGAAGAGGGACACCTCAGCATATGTGCCCATCAGCTTAACAGATTGTTTCCAATGTCCCTTTGACACAGGCACTGTGCATCCCAGAATGAATGCTGCATGTCAGCACAGGACCCTCTGTGCAACCTGCCACAATAAGCCTATGCCCCAGGTGCCTGTTCACCATAGCCCTCCAGATGTGGACACTGGGTTCAAAGCCATTTACTACTAATGTACTTAGATCACTTTAAGTGAGTTTCTTAGAGGCAACATGTAACTAAGTCATGCTGCTTCATCTTTTCATTTTATATTGAATGGTTCAGATTACAAATGGGATTCAATTCTATTATGTTTAGTCTCTTTTTTCATTATCGTTTTCCTTTTATCAATGTTATTTAGCCATTTATTAGAACTCTAATTTACCTCCCGTATTTTGTACCATGTCTCATTGCTTTTTCTCTTTTTTAAAATATTTTTTTAGTTGTTGATGGATCTTTATTTTATTCATTTGTTATTTATATGTGGTGCTGAGGATCGAACCCAGTGCCTCACGCATGCTAGGCAAATGCTCTACTACTGAGCTACAGCCCCAGACCTCTTTCTTCTTTTTGGTGGAGATGGCCATCAGACCAAGGTCTTCTTGCATGCTAGGCAAGTACTCTCTGACTGAGTTAAATCCTTAGTCCCTCATTGCACATTTTTTAGGGATTAAAATATATATAACTTATTAGGTTACATGGATTGATTTTTACCATTGAAATGAAATACAAAAACTTGGCTTACCCCTCATTATTATGTTGTATTTATCTTATGTATTATATCTACATAAGTTAAAATATCTGTATACCTGTAAGATGTTTTATTCTTTTCAACAATCATTTATAAAGAATTCAAGTGTAAGCTAGTTGTGGTGGTGCTTGCGTATAATCCCAGCTCTCACGAGCCTGAGGCAGGAGGATGGCAAAAACAAGGTCAGCCTAGGCAATTTTGAGAGACCCTGTCTCAAAAACAAAACCAAACCAAAGGATGCAGGCTGGGGTAAAGCTCAGTGGTAGAGTGCACCAAGTTCAATCCCCAGTCCTGCACCCCAGAAGACCTCAATTGTACAATACCATATTTATCTAGGTACCTATTTCTTTTTCTTTTCTTTTTTTAATATATATTTTTTTAGCTGTTGATGGATCTTTATTTTATTCATTTATTGTTTGTATGTGGTGCTGAGGATCGAACTCAGTGCCTCACACATGCTAGGCAAGCGCTCTACCACTGAGCTACATACAGTCCCAGCCCTAGGTACCTATTTCTATAGCTTTCCTTTCATTTCTGATATTCCAAGTTTTATTTCTTTTTTAAAAAATATTTTTTTAGTTATACATGCACACAGTGTCTTTGTTTACTTATTTTTATGTGGTGCTGAGGATCGAACCCAGTGCCTCACACGTGGGAGGCAAGCACTCTGCCAATGAGCCACAACCTCAGCCCCCAAGTTTTATTTCTTAGGTGCATTTCTAACAATTTATTTAAAGCAGGTTTTAGGCAATGACTTTGTCTTACTTCATCTGAGACTTTATTTCACTTTCATTCCTAGAGGATATTTTGCTTGATAGAGCATTCAAGGTTGATACTTCATTTAGTACTTGAAAAATGTTCCCATATTTCCTCTTGGTATTTATGATTTCAGTTGAAAAATCAATGAAAATTTTCTTCTACAAGCATTCATGTTAGTTTTGTTTCTTTTCAAGATTTTTTATTTTTTGAGATTTTTCATTTTTGGGATGAGTTTTCTTTAGGTTTATGTTTTGTGTTCATGGAACATCTTGCACCTGTGTTGTTCAACAAATCTGAGCAATTTTTCTTTTTTCTGATATTGGAGATTGAACCCAGGGGTGACCTACCACTTAGCTAAATCCTCAGCACTTTATAAAAAATTGATTTGAGGTAGGGTCTTGCTAATGAGCTGATGCTAGCCTCAAACTTGCAATCCTCCTACCTCAGACTCCCGAGTCACTGATATTACAGGTGTGTGCCACCACAGCAGGCTTATTTTTCAGTCATGTGCCATGGAAGTGAATTCTGAGAACTGCACTTTTGGGTGATTTCATCATTTCACAAATATCATAAAGTATACTTACACATATACATAAAGTTTGTATATGGCATGGCATATACAAACATACCCCAGATGGTATGTAGTTATGTGATCTATTGTTGCCTGTATTTGGTTGTTATGCTGCACATGACTGGTTTTTAAAAAAATTTTGTAGTTGTAGGTGGACAGCATGCCTTTGTTTATTTATGTGGTGCTAAGGATTGAACCCAGTGCCTCACATGTGCTAGGCAAGTGCTCTACCACTGAGGTACACTTTGAATTATTTTCAAAGTTTTCTGCAGTGTTATTCATGTCTGAAAGGCTGGTCTGCCACACTGTCTAGTTCTCACAATCTGTTATGTTTCACTACCACCACAGGATTGCCTGGAAATTGCAGGCAAGTGAAAGACATTGACTGACATGTGGCAGGTGACTCGTGGGAAACCAAAAAAATTCCTGTCAACTTTCAGAAATGCAGACGGTAACCTATCTAAGAGGCAGCAGTAATCTCTATCAGATTTTCCTACAGGCATGAAGTATAGACCTGTATTTTTAGCTGACATTATATGAGGGTCACAGGATAAGCTAACAGCAAGCTTGCACACACAACCAAACCCCAAATATCAAAGAAAGAAAAGCAAATGTTTTGTGTGCAATGTGTGCCTGAGGAGCACCAGTGCAGACATTGCTACAAAGAAGGCTCTGGTGAATTTAAACTCATCTCCAGTGCACAGGGCAAGTCCTCTCCAGTGGCGAGGTCTTGGGGTAAGGTGATGTCTTCGCCAGCAGTAAGTTTCTCAGGCAGGGCCATGCCTGGGCTGTGAACACTGTACTGTCATTTGTTAATGATACTGTCACTAGGAGTCCAGAACTAAGAATGAGGCCAATCTGCAGTAGTGATGTCATCCATCACCCACACGTGGTCATCATCAGGCAACTGTCCATGAGTTCCAGGGGGACTTACAGGTCTTATTTCAAGACAGTAAGGATGATAGCTAAAGCCAGCTCATGAGCCATAACAACCCACACCAGGCAGCTAAGACTGATGTGATCACCTTTAGTGTCATTGCCAACAGGTAATGGCAATAACATTTGGGCCTAACAGTGACACTCATACCCACAAGAGAACCATTCCATTACCCACTCCTCACAAGAAACACATGGAACATGAAAGTGCACAGGTCTCTTCTGTTCAGGATTTATTGCTTAGCATGATTTGGAATACCTCTACACTGGCTGGATTAAGAGCCACAGAAAGGGCTGCAGCCCTGATGGCAGCACATGACAGAACCCAAAGTTGTTCAGGCATAAGTAATGTATCAATTTTGGGTCACTCAGACTGAAAACCTGGTTGAGTTGGTCTATGAGTCTGTACCCAAAGGCCATATTCAAAAGTCAGTGATGGTTTCCAGCACAGCAGAACATGATACCAGCCACATTCAGAGATTTTGCTGTTTTCATATTATATGAAAGCATAAATCCAAAAGATCTTATTGCCAGTCCAAGCTGTTGTTTGACTCAGGAATATATGATTCCTTTTCCAATTCATGGAGTGAATCTAGAAAGCAAAAGAAAATCTAGATCTCTCCCTCCTTCCTTGAGTTAAAGGAATTGACATTCTCAGGTGCAAGGTCTGGTTCTCTCTCCATGATCATGAAATTGAGGTCTGTTGCATTACTCGCTATTTTCTCAACCTTTTCTCCACTCACCCCATTTTATACACTGACTTTTTAATCTGGAAAAAATCAGGTAAGAAGCTGGGTGCGGTGGCACACACCTGTAATTTCAGTACTTTGGGAGGCCGAGACAGGAGAATCATGAGTTCAAAGCCAGCCTCAGCAATGGCGAGGCACTAAGCAACTCAGTGAGACCCTGTCTCTAAATAAAACACAAAATAGGGCTGGGGATGTGGCTCAGTGGTTGAATACCCCTGAATTCAATCCCTGGTACCAAAAAACAAAAAACGTCAGGTAAGAGTGGAGCAAGAGCATTTTAACAACATTGAGCTATATTATAGCCTAAATTTGGACAGTGTGAGTTACTATAGGTGAACCATATTTTTTTTTTAAATATTTTTTTTAGTTGTAGATGGACACAATGTCTTTATTTTATTGCTTTGTATGTGGTGCTGAGGATCGAACCCAGGACCTCACGCATGCAAGGCAAGCGCTCTACCGCTGAGCTACAATCCCAGCCCCAGGTGAACCATATTTAAGAGCATGACAACCAGAGAATCTTCAATGCTAAAATAGGATTTGTGCTGGGGGTGCAACTCAATGGTACAGTATATACTTGGCATGTGAGGCCCTGGGTTCAATCCCAGGAACAACAAATAAACAATCATATAGGATACATTTATTTCTCAAAGGCTCATTTTTGGCTGAATGCCACCTGGAAGGTCTAGCACCTTGACTGGAATGGTGTTGCTACACAAGAAACATAGATATATTCCACTAGGAATGATCAAGGTGGACTACAAATGTTCAAAATAAATGGGAAGAACCACTCAGACGTCTATATGTCTGTCAACATACAAGATTTCAGGGGTGGAGATGCAATTTCCATATCTAAACATTGTTTTCCTTGGGTGTAAACCACTGTTTTTAAATGCTGAAGGACAACATGTAAAAAATTATGACTTTGCATCCTTCCTTACCTTTATAATAAAGATCTTCTCCATTGTGAGATCAAACAAACATCAAAGTATGTAACAGAATTACAACTTTTCCACACACCATACATCAACAGTGTTTTCTCTCTATTGGAAGATCCTATATATTTAATAGGTCCCTGAGAAATAGTGAGGATTTTCATGTTTGTTACATTATATGGCTTTAGGATGAGCTCTCACAATACTGCATCATGATCAGATTCCAATGGTTCGTACACATTCCTTATATTGCTAGGGCATCTTTTTTTTTTTTTTTTTTTTTTTTTTTTTTTTTTTTTTTTTTTTTTTTTTTTTTTTTTTTTTATTTTTTTATTTTTTTTATTTTTTTAGTTGTAGATGGACACAATGTCTTTATTTTATTGCTTTGTACGTGGTGCTGAGGATCGAACCCAGGGCCTCACGCATGCGAGGCAAGCGCTCTACCACTGAGCTACAATCCCAGCCCTTGCTAGGGCATCTTGAGAATAGAGATCTTTCAAGTCTTTGAAGTAAACTTGCATAATTGAGGGCTGTTCCACATTCTTCACATTAATAACGTTTTTTCATCAGTAAAAATTCCAGTGTGATGATTAAGACGTGAAGAATTCCTAAAGGATTTTCGGCATTCTTTCCATTCAAAAGGTTTCTGTTCAGTTTGAGTTATTAAATGTTCTGTAAGCAAATAAAGCCTATTATAGGTGTTCCCACATTCCTGATATTTACAGGGCTTCTCCCTAGTGTGAATTCTTACATGGTGATATAGGTTTGAGGATGTAGTGAAGGACTTCCCACATTCCTTACATTCATAGGGCTTCTCCCCTGTGTGTGTTCTTACATGTTCAGCTAGACTTGAAGAAACGGTGAAGGCTTTCCCACAATACTTACATTTATATGGTTTTATTCCAGTATGAATTCGAATATGCTTATTAAGACAGGAGGAATTTCCAAAAAATTTTCCACATACCTTACATTGAAAAGGCTTTTCTCCTGTGTGAGTTTTTACATGTTCAGTCAGCAGATAACACCTTTTGTAGGCTTTCCCACATTCCTTACATTCATAAGGTTTCTCTCCAGTGTGGGTTCTTATGTGTACAATGAGACATGAGGAAGTCGTGAAGGCTTTCCCACATTCCTTACATTCATAGGGCCTCTCTCCAGTGTGAGTTCTTACATGTTCAGCTAGGCTTGAGGAAACAGTGAAAGCTTTCCCACAGTATTTACATTTATAGGGTTTTACTCCAGTATGAATTCGAATGTGCTTATTACGGCAGGCAGAACTTCTAAAGGATTTTCCACATAACTTACATTCAAAGGGCTTCTCCACTGTGTGAGTTTTTAAATGTTCAGTTAGCAAGTAACACCTTTTGTAGGCTTTCCCACATTCCCTACATTGATAAGGTCTCTCTCCAGTGTGAGTTCTTACGTGTTTCCGTAAGTATGAGGAAGCATGGAAGGCTTTCCCACATTTTTCACATTCAAAGGGCTTCTCTCCAGTGTGAGTTCTTACATGTTTACGCAGGTAGGAAGAAGCATGGAAGGCTTTACCGCATTCCTCACATTGATAGGGTTTCTCTCCAGTGTGAATTCTTAAATGTTCAGTTAGATTTGAAGCAGCAGTGAAGGCTTTCCCACATGCCTTACATACATAGGGCTTCTCTCCAGTGTGTGTTTGTACATGTGTGGTAAGCCCTGAGCGTTTAGTGAAGGCTTTTCCACATTCTTTACATTTATAGGGTTTCTCTCCAGTATGAATTCTGAAATGTTCAGTTAGGCTCGAAGAAGTAGTAAAGGACTTCCTACATTCCTTACATTCATAGAGTTTCTCCCCTGTGTGGGTTCGCATGTGACTGTTAAGATTTGAAGAATAACCAAATACTTTTCCACAAACCTTACATTCATAGGGCTTCTCCCCAGTATGGGTTCGCATGTGACTATTTAGGTTTGAAGAATATCCAAATACTTTCCCACAGACTTTACACTCATAGGCTTTTATGGTATACATTTGAATAGGCATAGTTCCGCTTGTGGGAAATGTAAAATCTCCTGCATACTGCTTCAGTTCAAAGAGTTTTTCTCCATTGTGATTTCTCAAATGAGCCTGAAAGTATGGCTGATTAAGGAAGGCATAGTCATTGCATTCAAAGGATTTGTCTTCTGTGATGGTTCTCTGGTAAATGACATTTGGAGTCAGGCTAAAGGCTCTTTCACACTGACTCAATGCAGATAGCGTCTGTTCAGAAGAGGTTTTGTGAGGAGTAGGAAAATACCTTCCACACTGATTAGAGTCACAAGGGTTCCTTGAATTTTGAATTTTCATATGTGTCTTGAAATATGAGTGTTCACTGAAGATTTCTCCATGTCGCAGATAGTTACAGAGTTCCTCTGCACTGTGCTTTCCCGCCTGTTGATAAAGGATGAAATAGTTAAAGATTTTTTCAGATTTAATAGATTTTTATCTATCTGAAAATAAAAACAAAACATAATTAGGATTCTTTACTGTATTTATTACCTGTATACAATTCCTGCTCTGTGAACTTCTCTCAAGTTGAATGAAGGAATACCTTGTGCAAGGATTCTGAACCATCTGTTCTAACCTTAGCATAATTCCTGTATGTTTTCATAAAATTTTTTTAAGAATCTCAGTATCCAATTTTATATGTGGGAAAGTGTACTTCTAGGAACTCTGAAGCTCCAGGTTTTGAGCTAAGATTAGGGTATCCTAAATTCATCACATTTAGGATCTCAAGATCCTTTTATAGACATTTTCTCTGCTAGGGTCAATGTTATTTCTCTCAAGTATCTCTTGGGCCAGGGATGCAACTCAGTGGTAGAGTGCTTGCCTAGCTCAAGGTCTTGATTTGATCCTCAGCACCACTAAAAAAAAGAAAACAATCTCATTGATACTGATTTTCTTTAAGAGAATTCCCCATCTTTTGTGAGTATGGTAAATGAGGGTTTATGAATATTGCAACCTCCTCCCTGTTGACAAATGGTTGAATGATGATTAAAGAACATATTTAGAGGGCAACTGTAATTTTTACCATTTTCATTCTTTCATATGGTTATTGCCACGTGAATTCTATAGTACTCAATGAAGGAACAATAGGACTAAAATCCTGTGATATCTGTTCTAATGTTAAAAAGATTTAAGATTTTCATATAATTGCTTTTAAAACTCCATGTCTAGTTACTTGTGGGACTGTATACTCCTGAAGGAACTGGCTTCACAATAGCTTGGGATACCCCCAAACTGATATTATATTCAAAGTATTTCTCCTGACATATTGCTCCCACTCCCACTTGGATGAATGTTACTATCTATAGCAGAATTCACATCTTCTCTGAGTGTGGAAAATAACAAACATCTTTTGTTAATCTTACCATTTGTATGCCACTGGAAATTTGTTCCTTCAAAATATTCTGCTGAAATGCTGACTCTTCAGTGCTAACTTGCATTTTCCATTCTAAATATAAACATAAAGACAAATTTAAGATTTGGAGAAAGAAATGATAGATTGTAGAAGTTAAAAATGAAAGGGCTTATATGTATTTGTTTTTTCTTTCTTTTTCTTTTTTTTGGTACCAGAAATTGAACTTGGGGTGCTTAACCACAGAGCCACATCACCAGCCCTTTTTATGCTTTATTTAGAGATAGCGTCTTGCTAAGTTGCTTAGGGCCTTGCTAAATTGCTGAGGCTGGCTTTGAACTTGTGATCCTCCTCAACCTTGTGTGCCACCATGCCCAGCCTGTGTATTTGTTTTCAAATTAAACATGGTATTTAAAAAAGTGGGCTGGTGTTGTGAACCACCAGTACAGCACTTGCCTTGCATTCCTCGGTTCAATCTCCAGAGCCAAAAGAACAAAACAAAACAAAAACAAAAGATAAAATAAAAAACATGGAAAAAAGAAAACAAAGTTTGAGCCTTTTAACTAGATCAAAAATTTGGCAACCATAAAGTTGTGGATCACAGTTTTAAACAGTTTATTACAAACTGATTCTTTGAAAATTAAGAACTGATAGTGAACACGAATATTATCATCAGGCATGAAAAGAAGTAAAGATCTAGACAAAGAACAAACAACAAAATGATTAAAAAAAAAAAGACAACAGTTCATTTTGAAGATCACAGGAAAGTCTGAGTAGACAGAGTATGAGAAGCTGAGGATTTTCTATCTTCTCAGAGCAATGTCCTGAACCTTCTTAGATCAAGTACATCTTAATAAGGTTCATTATCATTCCAAACTCAATAAACTTCCCCTTGATCACAGTTGCCCTCCAGACTCACTCACCTTGGAGATCACCTGTCTGCATATTCTCTTCTTGTTCCAACCATGAGATGAGACTGGGTTTGATGGCTTCACATCCTGTACATGGGGAAAGATATTCATGAAACAGGTTCATGCAACAGATGATAAAACAGTATAATCCTAATTATACTGTTTCTAATGAAAGCTGAAGAATTATTTCAAAAGAGCAAAGCATGCAAGTATCACCTCTTTCTGTACCCCAAAATGATTTACAGTTTCTCTGAATTCTGAAACTCCAAATTAATGCTTATTTACATACAAACAAATCACTAACACTGAATCAAATAGAAAGTAAAGTGAAACAAAAAGATCCTTTTTCTTCTGGGGAAAAACTACACCAGGACTCACAAATTATAATGCATCAGATGCATCTGGGTGACATGCTAAAACTCACATGACAGGAATCTATCTGGAGTTTCTGATTCAGTATGTCAAAGGAAGAGACTGATAATTTACATTTCTAACAGGATCATGGTGATCTGTTCATCTTGGACCACATTTTGAGAACCACCATGTTAGACCACGGTTTTGCTTTCTGTAGTTTTAGTTACCTACCATCACCTATGGTCCAAAAATATTAAGTAGTCAATTCCAAATATAAACAATTTGAAAGTTTTAAATCAAACATGTTCTGAAGAGCTGATGAAAGCTTACAATGTTCTGTTCTGTCCTATTCGTGGGATATGAATCATACCTTTTCCATCACAACCACACTTTGTATGCTACCTGCCCATTAGTCTTTTAATAGCCATTTCACTTACCAGGTTGACTGCCACAGTATAGCAATGCTTTTGTGCAAATAACCCTTGTTTTACCTAATAATAATGGACCCAAAGCAAACAGTAGGATGATAACAATTTGAACATGCCAAAGAGAAGCCACCCTGCTCCATTTAATTGAAAAGTTGAAAGCTCTTTACTTAATAAGGAAAATAAAAAATATATAAGGTTGCTAATATCTACCATAAGAAGGAATCTTCAATCTGTGAAACTGCAAAGAAGGAAAAAGAAATGTTTGCCACTTTCGCTATCACATCTTATTATTGAATTTGTATGAGTTCGGTTTCAGACCTCCCCTGGGAATCTTGGGACATATCCCCCATGGATAAAGGGGGACCACTGTATTAGGGTAAAGATTATGCTCCTGTTATTTCCCAATGTATTCAGTGTTGAGAGCATGAGTGTGCAGTACTGTAAGGACAGAACACCAATTGCTTCTCTAAGAGCTACAAGGAATGATGGCAGTCTTACCTAACGAGGCCAGGTTCTGGTAGTTCTCCAACATCACATCTCTGTATAGGTCTCGGTGAGTTTGATCCAATAAAATCCACTCCTCTTGAGTGAAGTTCACAGCCACATCCTCAAAGGTCAACAAGTCCTAAATTGTTAAACACATGGCAGCCTGAGTAATCAGTAAGAATAGTAACATCTCGGGCTGGGGTTATGGCGCAGTGGTAGCGTGCTCGCCTAGCACACGTAAGGCACTAGGTTCGATCCTCAGCACCACATAAAAATAAAATAAAGATATTCTGTCCACCTTAAAAAAAAAAAAAAAAAAAGTAAACGGCTGCCAACAAAATTAAAAAAAAAAAAAAGAATAGTAACATCTCTATCAATGTTGACTAAAGAATGAGGAAGGCCAATACCTATACAAGGATCTGAGGGTTTTCACTGTCTACTGCAAAGTTCAGTGGCCCCTGGGGCTCTCCTCTCAATCCACATGCACTCACTGCCCATCTCCTGAATCATAGGGCTTTTATGGCCCTACTGAGACAGGAATGTATCTCACCACTCCTAGACTAGAAGCTCTTCTCTTATTTCCTTCTGTTTAAAGCATACTCCTAAACACATTGCACATGCTTGATAAACAGGGCAAATGAATGGTCTTTCATGGAAAAGGACACTTTTTTCTTCCTTAGCATCTGGCAGAGTAGTTGGCAAAATAACAATCATACCCTTGTCACCATTAGTGTCATCATTTTTTAGTAATTACTGAAATACTGGGATGATTTTCAGGTGACACCTCACCAGTAAGACGCCATTCCCTGGGTAAATTCCGCTGGTGACTCAGTCCTTGATTGAGGCTCTACTGACTTTAAGTAGTTGTGGAGATAAGTTTGTCTAGAAGAAAATGTGCCTACCTGGTGAAAGCAAGCATGTCATCCTGTTGGACAGTTTCTGCATACCTGATAACAGTCTGTCAGGCAGTCTGCCATCTTTTCTGCCTTTATCTTTTCTTCAAGTAGGCCAAATGGGTCCCTGGAAAGAACAGCCCCTGGAAAAGAAAGAAGGCATGAAAACCCCAAACTGGACTAATTCCCACACTCATGTGCCTCAAAGCCGTTTCATCCTAGCATGAAATTGCCATGTAATCCTGCACATTTGAAACACACACACACACACATTCATGTGCACTACTGCCATACAATGCTACAGCAGTCCTGCCTCACCTGGAGCTAGAAAAAGGGATGGTGAGCTGTGCTGCCCATTATAAAAACTACCATAGTCTCACTTTACAGGTGAGCAAACTTAAACTTAGAGAAATTGCCTTCATTTATCCATGGTGAAAGATCTCAAGGGTATCACGCAGCACAGACACCAGAGGGCTGGTCTATACAACAGTATTATTGAGCCCACTTTGACGTCTCCAAAAAGAACAGTTGGGTGCCATGACTGCTCAGGCCTGGGCCACTGGGCTCTGTTATACAAGGAGGACATAAAGCAGAATCTCTGTAAAAGAGTATTAACAGGACTGGTCATGGGCTAATCGATGGCTGTCATTCTGTGAGGCTGAAGGCAAAATTTGCTGGAACACTCTTTTCTTAGATGCCAAGACCACTTCAGGCAGCTTATGAATCTTGGTGGAAAATGGAAATCTCCATTTGTCCTTACACAGCAATACTTCATCATTAGTCATTAGACATTGGCTTACTCTGCACATGATATAAGTAAAAGTCACTAAATACAGTGTAACCTGTTAACATAGTATTACTAACACCCACTGTCATTTCCTGAGGACCAGAAAGTGTGAATTTGCACTAGGAGGTTGGTGTGCGTGTGTGTATATATACATATATACACACATACACACACACACACTCATAAGGTCACTTAGGTATCCTACCAACTCTTCACAGTAGATATCAATATCACTATTTAATGCTGGGGAAAAAAAAACTGGAATCAAACAATAAAAGGATTTGCTCCATATCATCCATTTAGGAAGTGGAGAACCAGAGCCTGACTGCAGCTAAACTGATACCCTAGGGTTGCTGTCACACTCCAGGGTGAGTAGAAGTTGGTCTAGACCTGAACTGTCGAGAGCGCCACAATGTAGTGACTCACCACATGTGTTAGTGATCATTTCATATGAAGCTAGCATAATGGAAAGAATTTTTAAAATGTGTTTTTTCCTTGCAGTGCTAGAGATGTAACCCAGGGCCTTGCACATGCCAGGCAAGCACTTTATCACCAATAGCTAATCCCCAGCTTTTTTTTTTTTTTTTTTTTGGTACCGGGATTGAACCCAGGGGTGTTTAACCACTGAGCCACATCCTCAACTTTTTTTATTTTTCATTTTGAGACAGGGTGTAAGTTGCTTAGGGTCTTGCTGAGTTGCTGAAGTTGGCCTCAAACTTGCAATCCTTTTGCCTCAGTGTGACTTTTTTTTTTTTTTTTTTTTTAAAAGAAATAGGATTTATCCAAGTGTGAAGACAGAACTCTTGCAGGGCAAGAGGGGACCCCAAGAGGGGTTGCCCTGGATATGACTTTTAATAGCTAAATTAGCTAGATGACTAACACTTGGATTCCATGATGACCTATAGTTAGTGAGATGGACATGCCAGACCTCCCTGGCATAGTGTGACAGAAGGAATCCTAGAAACAGGAAAGTTCTACTGAATTTGTCATCAGATTTCCACACCCCTCCCACCCTTACACTAACCTATGTTGATGATCCAGAGACAATACTCTTTTTATGGAGATAACAACAAAAAAAAATATGCCAGGTATTCACAAACTGATACCACCATTGAAATGAGTTCTCTGACTCCAATGGCAAAGGCCAGAACTAAGAGCAGCAGATACCAAGTGTGTAGCACTTAACCATCAACATCCACAAGGCCACATCAACTCTCTGCTAGTTACCACCATCCATGGGCTCACAAAATACTTCACCTACAGTGACAGCATTCATATGGCACCGACTCTAATCAAGAGAACCATCCCAGTGTAAATTAGTACAAAAATGGGAGCACGTCCCTGCAATCAACTAGTCTCAACACATACCCCATTACTGACAAGTGGCTGATCTAAATGTGCCTTGAAGTTATACTGCCACACCTCTCAAAGAAACACTTCTGCAAAGCTTCTTGTGGTGCCCCAACTCCCTCTGCACTCTGCCCACCAACTGTAGTACCTGTAGCTCTGAGCATTTGCTTTGAACATTGCATGGCTGCTGATTATAGGGCAGCTCAGACCCAGAGAAGCCCACTCAGGCTTCCCACCATCTACTGGGCTACAGCTACTGTGGCTCACATGTAATATGACCCAGCAATCTCCACCTTCCGGTAGGCACCCTCCTGGATAATCCCCTTACCTTAAGTAACCCTCTAACTTGTTTCTAACAGAAATATGATGAATATGCCGGATTTTGTAAACATAATTAAAGTTCCAAGTGAGTTAGTTTTGTTTATCAATGGGGAAAATATCCTAGTGGACTTGACCTAATCAGGAAGAAGTCTTATTTTAATGAGTGTCTAGGCATTCTGAGGTCCTGAAATGAAGAGTGGGCTGGGTAGATGTATAGGAAACACCAACCAACCCAAAATCAGTTTCTTCTCCAAATATTCTCACAACACAGATCACTTCTGAAACCAGATGTGCTGGAATATTCCTCATACATAGCAAATAATGTATGTATTTCTGCTTCAGTCCTCTAATTTTTTAATTCAGTTCTGACACTATCTACCTGGGGATAGGAGTAGATCTCACGTGCTGAGGGCTTAGTCCCTAAGATTATTCCCTTTTATTTACTAATTTATTTTGGTACTGGGGATTGAACCCACAGCCTCACACATGATGGGCAAGCACTCTACCACTGAGCTATGCCCTCTGCCCAACACTCCCTCCACACACCTTTAATTGCCTGTGCTTCTTACTGGTAAGAAGCTGGGGTTCCCATAAACGCCTCCTCAAGTTCAACTAATTTGCTTGAGCTTCTTACAGAACTCAGGGAAACACATTTATCAGTTTATTATAAAAGATATTTTATAAATGATACAGAGGAGGTGCATAGGTGAGGTATACGGGAAGGGGTATGGAACATCATGCCCTCCTGAATACCCCATCCTTCAGGAAATTCACTTGTTTGGCTATCTGTGAATTCTCCAAACCCAGTCCATTTGGGTTTTTATGCAGACTTCGTTGCACAGACATGAGTGGTAACAAACTGTGTGGGAAAGCCGGTCCATATGCTTCTTGGCCTCTCTTTGTGCAGTATTCCACCCTCCCGGGAATGGGGCAGGATCCAGATTTGGGTTGCTTCTAATTTAGGGATCTTGTAATAATAATGGTATGAAAATATTTACTTTCATCCTGACATGTGCATGCACTGCTGTTATGTTATACACCCTGCAAACAAAAATTTAGTAGAGACTGTTAACAGTTTCTAAAATTGTTTCTCTGATAAATTCCCACCCAACAATACTAGTACATCTTTACCAACATCTTCAGAACTCTAATAAATTTTTCATTATGTCCCAGGACCTCTTAATGGCAATAAGAAGGTAACTTGAATATTAACAAGACACTTGGCTTCTTCAGAGCCTTCTGGCAGTCTACAGTGACAGAAGAATTATCTGGTCATGTACCTGTGGAGTGATTCTACCCCCCGATGTGTATCTATAAGGAGAACCACTGAGGGAATTCAATAATCATTTGCGGACTGCCAGACAAATGCTGTTTCCCACAAAAACATTATAGAATAGCTATGCACAAACAGAACACACAAAGAAACAGATCAAAATTCAAAAATTAGAGTCCTATGAAGTGTCTGTCCTTAATATAAATTAAATAATTGTACTCCTGAAAATATAGTGAAGTATTCTTACTCAGGATCAAAGTACACAAAATACCGACTTTCTTTCTGAAAATAAGTATCTGCAGTTAAAATTAAAATCTGGTCAGGTGCAGTGACGCATGCCTGTAATCCCAGAGGAAGCTGAGACAGTAGGATTGTGAGTTCAAAACCAGCCTCAGCAACAGTAATGCACTAAGCAACTCAGTGAGACCCTGTCTCTAAATAAAATACAAAATAGGGCTGGGGATGTGGCTCAATGGCCAGTGCCTGAGTTCAATCCTCGTACCAAAAATAAACAAACAAATAAATAAATAAAATTAAAATCTGCTCCTTATTTTTCTCCAGAATAACTTTTAAATATTTTTTAAAGTTCATTCATAAACTGTCAAATAAAGCCGGGTGCAGTGCGCAAGCCTGTAATCCCAGCACTTAGGGAGGCTGAGACAGGAGAATCGCAAGTTCAAAGCCAGCTCAGCAACAGCAAGGTGCTAAGCAACTCAGTGAGACCCTGTCTCAACATAAAGCACAAAATAGGGCTGGGGATGTGGCCCAGTGGTTGAGTACCCCTGAGTTCAATCCCTGGTACCAGAAAAAAAAAGAAAAAGAAAGAAAGAAACTGTCAAATGGTACAAAATTAAATTATATTTGTCCTTTGACCTAGACTTCAATCTTGAAAGTTTACCTTGAAAATAAACCTCCACAAATGGGAAGAAAAAAGAAGTATGTTCACTGCATTTTACCCATGGAAGCTGAAAAATTGAGAAGGAAGGATGCTGAAGAATTAAGACATTCTTTTTTTTAAATACATATGTGGTGCTGAGGATTGAACTCAGTGCCTCACATATGCTAGCAAGCTCTTTATCACTGAGCTACAACCTCAAGCTCAGAATTAGACATTATGAGTGTCAAAAGTTCAAACCACAAATTACTTTCTTACTCAAATGGAAAAGTCTATCTTTAAAAAAGGCTACTATCATGGCTAGTAGTTTAAGCAAGTATCAAACTTTCCACCATTAACAGGACAATATAAATGTATGTGATCCTGATAAAATGGAATTAGAAGCACAAAACATCACCTACAAAATATATGGCAAATGATTTTTTGAATTCTGTACACCAGGAATTAACAGCCTGGTTTTGTAATTTTGGTTTTACTGTAACAAAGCCATGCTTGTTTACCAACCTATCGGGCTGCTTGACTATAAGACAGACATGGTCTGCAAAGCATCAAGTACTTACTGCATGGTTCTTTTCACATACAGTTTTCCAACTTCTGCTATGGATCTAGTAATCAATTACAGGAAATTGAAGAAATGCAAGGCTCATTTAAACATGCCATGAAAAGACAATAATAGCAGAATGTCTGACTTTTTTTTTTTGGTACTGGAGATTGAACTCAGGGGTACTCGACCTCTGAGCCACATTCCCAGCCTTATTTTGTGTTTTATGTAGAGACAGGGTCTCACTGAGTTGCTTAGCGCCTCGCAGTTGCTGAGGCTGGCTTTGAACTCTCAATCCTCCTGTCTCAGCTTCCCAAAGTGGTAGGATTACAGGTATGCACAATCACGCCTGCCTGACTTTTTAAAAGGATGATTGGCTCCTCAAAAATCCAATATAATGGATAAACAGGTAATGCTCAAAATGACTAAAAAGACATAAACAAATGCAATAAGAAACCTTGGATTTTAGATACAACAACATCCAAGAACCTGTTTTGGAAGAGTGTGAATAAATTAACATTTGACTGAGGAGATATTAGACAATACCATGTATTTTCTTTTTATGGGTTTGTGTGTGCTAGGGATTGAACATAGGGCCTGGTGTGTGCACTTGACCAATGAGATACCCACCCCCAGCCCACTATTCATTTTCTTGAATAAAATAGTAGTATCGTGGATTTAATCCCTTTCTTTAGGAGATGCATTACCAAGTATTTAATGTTCAGTACCATGTTTACAATTTATTTTCAACAGGCTTGCTTTCAAATAAAATAAAATGTATCTGGGGAAAGAGCAAACATGAAAAAATGCTAAAAAGTAGTGCACCTACTTGTTATGATTTAGATATGAGGTGTTCCCCAAAAGCTCATGTCTGAAACAGTGCAAGAAAATTTAGAAGTGAAATGATTGAGAGCCTTGCATGGTGGTGGTAAGTAGGTGATAATACACTTGAATGGTGGTGATAAGTAGGCAGGTAGGATAGGCTAAAAGCATAGGTCATTGTTGGCATGTCTTTAGGGTCGATATTTTGTCCCTAGTGAGCAGAGCTCTCTCTGCTTCCTGATTGCCATGACTTGAGCTGCTGTCCCTTCCATATCCTTCTGCTAGGTGCTCTGCCTTACTTCGTGCCAAAGGAAGGGAGTCAGCCATGGACTGAGACCTCTAAAACCATGAGCACCAAACAAACTTGTACTCCTCTACATAGTTCTTGGTGGATCTTTTGATCACAGTGGCGAAAAGCTGACTAAAACACTACTGCAATGTGTATATATTGTATGTTATGTTAAAATGACCTGTTAATAGTTTCAAATTTTTCCAAAGAAAAATGTGGGGGAAAAATATACTTCGTCCGACTACCTTGTCAAAGATAAACTCACTTTTTCTACTCCTAGTGCAATAATGCCGCCTCCCTTACTGGAGGCCCGGTTTTTAAATTCTCTGGGGATGGATGTACACCGTAGGAAGTCCAGATGAAGAGAATGCCTGTAAATTCATGGTTTTGATTAGGAAAAGGCTTGTGGGCTACAAACGTTCGTGTTCACATACAAACTACACACACCGTCGACACCTAAGTACATTTATCTTTCCAACAGAAAGTAATGTATGAAAAGTAACTATATGATGCGCAAAGGCGGCACATTCTCATATGAAACGTTGATTTTCCTAAGACAGGCGAAAGCGGAGCTCCGCAACCTCCCCGCCTCGCCCGCCGGGCAGGGCGTGGAACGCAAGGCCCCAGCACCCGGCCAGCGCTCCACCACCCAGCCCCGAACCGGTTTCCTCGCACGGCTCACCCGCACTCGCAGCGATCGCCAGGTCCAAGAAGCGGAAGGACTCCGCGACGTCAACACCACTCTAACGGCGGAAAGTCCTTTTCTTTATTTCAAAATAAAACTGACAAAGGGAGCTTTGGAAGAGGGCAGCACGGAGGGCGAACTACCCCGGGCACGGTCCCACGTCACTTCCCGGCCCGCGCCACGCGTCTTTGCACCGAGGTCCCTTCGCCTCCTGGGCCAACTCGGTCTTCCCGCAGCCCCTTCCCCCTCAGGGCGGCCCCTGCACGCGGAACTCAGCCCGACCCGGACGGCCCCCCAACGGGGCAGCCAGGTCCTGGGTCGCGCGGAGATGGCGTCAAAGGGAGCCGAGCCGCTGACGTCACCTCCGCCCGGCCTCGGGCGGGGCGCGCGGGCCCGGCTCGCAGCCTCCGGCCTCGGACAAATTGGGCCTGATAGGGCAGGGAAATCCTGGTTCATCCCGGCGCGGACGGGGAAGGGCCCCCGGGGATGGCTGGCCCTGGACGTGAGCGCAGAAGCAAGCCCCGGGCACAGGATGTCAGAATGCGGCCTTGGGCGGGGCGGGGACCAAGGAGGGGCCAGCCCTGCGGGGCGGGGATGGCGGAATAGACCGGAGCCCCGCCCCCACGTTCCTAGAGCCTTTAAAATTACCTCACGTTCCTAAGTCTGTCAATCAGTGGAATCATCAGCGCCCTCCGTATACTTGGTCTAACTTTTAATTATTTCCTTATTTGAATACCCTGCCAAACTTTACATGTCAATTGCTTTACGTTTTCAAATTTATATATTTTTAGACACCTTGAATTGTTTCTCTTCAAATATATTTTTATACAGGTCTTAGCACATGACATAATTTGCTCCATTTCAGTCCTCAGTACTATACCCTCCCGAGGCCCTTCCTCTACTCTATTGATCTTCCCTCTATGATTTTTTAATTAGTACATTGGAGTTATGTATACATAAAAGTAGAACTCATTGTGATATAACATAGTTTGTTCAATGTCATGCCATTCTTTTTCCTTTTTCCATACCTCCTCCCTTCCTCTGGATCACCTTTCTCTCCATTGTTCTCCCTTTCATTTTCATGAGATTCTCCCCACTCCCTTTTTAAATTGCTTATTTCTCTCTAGTTTCTGCATGAGAGAGAACATGCAATCCTTGACTTTCTGATTCTGGCTTATTTCACTCAGCATAATGTTCTCCAGTCTCATCTACCTACCAGCAAATGACATAATTTCATCATCTTTGTTTGAATAAAATTCCATTGCGTGTACATACCACATTTGTCTTTATACAGTCGTCTTTTGGACACCTAGACTGGTTTCATAACTTGGCTATTGTGAATTGCACTGCTCTAAACATTGGTATGCATGTATACCAATAGTATACTATAGTATACTATAGTGTGCTGATTCTAGGGTTCTTTTGGGGGGGAGGCTTTTGTTTTTGGATACATACCAAGGATTGGGATAGCTGGGTCAAATGGTTGTTCAATTTCTGGTCTCTTTAAGAATGTCTATACTGCTCTGCAAAGTGGTTGCACTAATTTGCAGTCCCATCAACAATGCATGAGTGTACCTTTTCCCCCACATTCTCACCAGCATTTATTGTTATTTATGTTCTTTTTTAAAACATTTTTTTTAGTTGTAGATGGACACAATGTCTTTATTTTACTGCTTTGTATGTGGTGCTGAGGATCGAACCCAGGGCTCACGCATGCGAGGCAAGCACTCTACCACTGAGCTACAATCCCAGGCCCGTTATTTATGTTCTTGATGGTTGCCATGCTAACTGGAATGAGATGAAATCCCAATGCTGTTTTTATTTGATTTACCTGATTACTGCAGATATTGAACATTTTTCATATATGTATTGTTTTCTTATATTTACCTTTCTTCATTTGAGAGGTGTTTAGTTCATTTGTCCATTTATGGGTTTGGTTATTTGGGGGAGTGGTGTTAAATTGTTTGAGTTCTGTATCTATTCTGGATATTAACCTCCAGTTGGAAAATGAACTGGCCAAGGTCTTCTTCCATTCTGTTGGCTCTCTTCATGCACATTGCCTCTGCTGTGCAGAAGCATCTAAATTTGATATTGTTTGATGTATTGATTCTGGTTTTATTTTTCGAGCTTTAGGACTCTTATTAAGGAAGTCTGTGCCTGTGCCAATATGTTGGAGTGTTGACCCTATATTTTCGTCTAGCAGTTGCAATATTTCTGGTCTAATTCCTAGGGCTTTGATCCACTTTTAGTTGATTTTTGTGTGGGATGAGAGGGATCTAATTTCATTTTTCTACATATGGATATCCAGTTTTCTCAGCAACTTTTGTTAAAAATGCAATCTTTTCCAAGGTATGGTTTTGTACCTTTGACTGAATCAAATGACTGCATCTATGTGATGCCTTCCTTTCCATTGGTCTTCATGACTTTATGTCAATAACATTTTTGTTACTATAGCTCTGTAGCATAATTTAAGATCAGGTATTTTGATGCCACCAATGTCACTCATATTGTTCAGTATTGCTTTGACTATTCTGAGTCCACATGAAGATATTTTTAAACACTGATTTACTGACACATTTTATCAAGAATTCTTGGGCTGGGAATATAGCTCAGTGGTAAAGAACTTATATGGCATTCTTGAAGCCCTGGGTTTGATCTCCAGCACCACCAAAATTTTTAAAAATTCTTCAAGAATTGATGGTTATTTTGTTATGCTAATATGCAACATTTAGGGGATTACCAGGGATTAAATCCAGGGGCGCATAACCCCTGAGCCACATCCCCAGACGCTCCACTTTTTTTGAGACAGGGTCTTGCTAATTTGCCTAGGGCCTCGCTAAATTGCTGAGGCTAGTTTGAAACTTATGATCCTCCTGCCTCAGCCTTCTGAGCTGCTGGGATTACAGGCATGCGCCACTACATCCAGCACTAATATGCAAATATTGATGTATAAATGTTTACTTTTTACACAGTCCAAGAGATTGTTTTTCTAATTTGAATGTAATAACTTGCCTTAAATCTTGTCAGCCTTAAATCTTGCTATTGGGGATATAACTCAGTGGTCAAGTGCTTGCCTGGGGTTGATCCCCAGCACCACACATACACAAAAATATCTAATAAAACTGAATTATAGGGGCTGGGGCTGTGGTACAGTGGTGGAGCGCTTGCCTAGCATGCGTGAGACACTGGGTTCGATCCTCAGCACCACGTAATAAAACAAAGATCCATCAATATCTAACAAAAAAAATTTAAAAAAAAACCAAACTGAATTATAGGGGCTAGGGTTGTGGCTCAGTGGTAGAGCGCTTGCCTAGCATGTGAGGCACTGGGTTCGATTCTCAGCACCACATAAAAATAAAGGTCTATTGACAACTTAAAAAATAAATTTAAAAAACTGAATTATATACAGGTTATCAAAACTTTTTTGAATTTTTTGCAGTACTGGAGATTGAACCCAGGGAAACTCTACCACTGAGTTATATGCCCTGCCCTTTTTGAGTGAGGGTCTTGCTAAGTTGCCCAGGCTGGCCTCAAACTTTTGATCTTCCTGCATCAGTCTCCTGAGTAGCTGGGATTGCAGGCATATACCACTACACCTGACCCAAATTTTCTTTTCAAAGATACTTCTTTATGAAAGATTTATATCTTGGGATTGGGGCTGTAGCTCGGCTGAAAAATGTCTGCCTAGCATACAAGAGGCTGTGGGTTTGATCTCCAGCACTGCAAGAAAGAAATTGATATATTTTGACATGCATTGTGGGATAGTAGACCCAATATTTCTTCCTCTAGAAGGATGGCCAGTTATTGGAGTACCACTTACTAAGAAACTCTCCCTGACCTCTGATTTGAAATTCCAACTTGAGTAAACAATAAGTCCTATACGTACTTGTGTCGGTTTCTTTTTCTTTCTTTCTTTTTTTTTTGGTACTGTGGATTGAACTCAGGGGCACTCGACCACTGAGCCACCTCTCCAGCCCTATTTTGTGTTTTATGTAGAGACAGGGTCTCACTAAGTTACTTAGCACCTCGCCATTGCTGAGGCTGGCTTTGAACTCGCGATCCTCCTGTCTCAGCCTCCCTAAGTGCTGGGATTACAGGCTTGAGCCACCGCGCCCGGCTACTTGTGTCGGTTTCTAGACATTCTATGCTAGTATTTACTCACACCAATATCAACATCATATTCTTTTTATTCCTTTTTTTGTATTGAATTGTTTTGTTTTCTTTTGGTGCTGGATACATGGCCTCCTGAATGCTAAGCATGTACTTTACCACTGAGCCACCCCTTGCTTCCAACAGTTTTATATCAAGTTCTAGTATATTGTGCTAAAAATCTAATGGTAGCTGATGTTTGTTGCCTACTACTACGCTACATGTTTCATAGACGTTAAATTCTTTTTTTTTTTTTTTTTTTTGGTACCGGGGATTGAACTCAGGGGCACTCGACCCCTGAGCCACATCCCCAGCCCTATTTTGTGTTTTATGTAGAGACAGGGTCTCACTGAGTTGCTTAGTGCCTCGCCATTGCTGAGGCTGGCTTTGAACTCGCGATTCTCCTGTCTCAGCCTCCCTAAGTGCTGGGATTACAAGC